>APFE031218528.1:140188-156388 GCA_000404065.3 Pinus taeda
ACTGATATATAGTTGCATCTATTGGATTTTATGCTTGTATTTGTATCGTTCTTTGCATGTGCAGGTGTCTGTTCACGAGGATCATGGGGATTGTGACCAGCCGGAGCAAAGGAACGGGAGCGAAGACTCTTCTACAAGTACTAGCGTTGGAATCCAGGTAGGCCCTCATCATCGATCTTTGATTTGCAATTAGGAACCTGCATGTTAGCGTTGTTTGATTGTTGCTAGACCCCATTTGGGCTAGTGGGATCGCCTTTGTCCACAGAGGGGATTTACCTGTTCAACACCTATTTTAGCTAGTACCTGAACTAAAATAGAGAACTAAAAATTCGAATTTGATCTTAGCAGTTGTTTGTAAAATAATTAATTAATTCACCATGAATTAATTAGTTGTAGAAAATCAAACATGAAGTTTATGTGGGGACATGCAACAATTTTTCCATTAATTGAGGAATTTATCTATCAGTTAAAGAGATAAGGATGAGTTGTAATATTGAATTGTAATTAGTTGACTTAGTTAACTGAGTCAAGTCTAGTTAGATTAATTCAAACAGTTTGTTGAATTAATTGTGAGTTTAGTTAGTTAATGCATGCATGCATGTAACTATTGCACTTCAGATAACTAAATATTCTCTCATAAATAACTCATGCATGTCAGTTCAGACAGAGACCCAGTTGAGATCAAATGGAGGGGTAGTGTATTAGCAGTTGCTAGAATATTCCATTGTGAATATCTCTTGCATGCAGAAGGAATTCTTTCCTTGAGGATTACGTAGTTACTTCTTCAGGTTTTGTGAGTGTGATGAGGCCAATTCACACATGTGGCTTCACTGGATCCCAAGAAAAACTGCACAAGGAAATATGAGGCTTGGAGGGCTTGAGGAGGACATACACAGTGTCTATTCAGTTTGTGAGTTGTATTGTTTGATTGCAGAGGGAGCGGGATAGCTTAAGAGCTGATTCTTTTTGTAACTTGAACAAGATTTCCACTTGTATGATAATATAGAGGTTAAGGTTTTAGGCTGAGGCTTTCCCTCAGTTAATTCTTCTGTGTTATGTGCGATTGATTTCTCATTCTTAGTTATATGTGTTCCCATTGATCTTGCTCAATTCGATTAAGCTTGTGCAAAGTTTATTGTAGAAGTAAATCTTGTATTTTGCTTTAGCTATTGCATAATCTGTTGATCTACAGTGGGAATTTCTACATGGTATCAGAGCAAAGGTGATCAAAGGAGAAGAAAAATATACAAGAAGGGAGAAGTTCGAAGTTTGTGGTTCTTGAATATAGAAATTGAGTTCTTATCACATCTCAATTTCACCAATGGCATTCAGTGGTTTAAAACTCGAGTATGCCCTTGATGGAAACTCGAATTATATAGCTTGGAAGGATCACATGGAAGCATTGTTAGAGGATAACAGTCTAAAGGACTTGATTCATCAAGAAGTCCCCAAGCCATCTGATGCTACTGAATTGGCGAAATGGAAGAAATGTGTGGCTAGAGCAAGGAGAATCCTCCTGGAGGGAGTTCAAGACCACATTTTCTCGAGCCTCCATGGGAAGGAGACACCGTTTTCGATGTGGAAAACATTGAAAGATCTATATCAGAATAGCAGCGATCAGAGGAAGTTGGCACTAAAAGACAAGCTTCGGAAAATCAAGTGTGAAAAGGGCGACATGATCTCTACATATCTCAAAAAGCTTACCACTTGTAGGGGTGAGCTTGGAAGCGTAGGGATCATGATTGCTAATGATTACATGGTGAGTCTTGCACTCCTCAGTCTTCCTAAGAGATGGCATAGGTACCAAGACTCAGTTAATGGAAGAGAGAAATTGCCAGATTGGGAACAAATTTGGTCGGATCTGATGCAGGACGAGATAAGAAGAATCACCAGAGATGGATCCTCATAGAAGCAAGATGATGAGGAAAATCTAGCCTTAGCGAGTAAGGCAAGGAAAGGGAAAGGGAAGGTGTCCCATCCCAAATCCGGTTCTTCCCATGGTGGGAAGAAGATTGACAAATCGAAAGTGTGATGCTTTCATTGTCATGAAGTGGGCCATTATGCTACGAATTGTCCACAAAAGAAATCCAATAAGGGTTCCTCGAAGGGATCTGATGGTAAGGAACTAGCCTCACAATTTGAGCTGGATTTCTCGCTTATTGCATGCATGGTTTCATCCATGGTGGGATGTGTGTGGTACCTAGACAGTGGAGCTTCATTCCACATGTCAAGTGACAAGAATCTTTTCAGTACCTTAGAGGAGAAGGATCTCCAGATGTGGATCGAGATGGGCGATGATAGAAAGCACTGTGTTTCAGATGAAGGTACGATTATGTTTTAGAGGGAGCATGGAGCTCCCCTCACCCTGAATGATGTAAAGTATGTACCAGGTCTGAAGAAGAATCTTGTGTCTGTCGCTATGCTAGAAGATGAAGGCTATGATGTAGTCCTTAGTAAAGGAAAGGTATTCCTGAGGCATATTGGTATTGGACAGACAAAGCGAATTGGGATTCGAGTAAAGAATCTCTACAAGGATTGTGCTGCATTGAGTTCCAAAGTTGAGATGGTGCAGAGACAAGATGTTGGTGAGATATGGCATAGAAGACTGTGCCACTTGCATCATGGAGCCCTGAAGATCATGCAATAGATTTCTATCGGATTACCCAAGGGAAAAATTGAGTAGATGAATATATGCAAAGGTTGTACCTTAGGTAAGTATGTGAAATCTTCCTTTCTGGATCGAGACAGTAGAGCTGGAGCAATCTTGGAGCAAGTTCACTCAGATGTTTGTGGACCATTCTCTCAACCTCCACCACTAAACAAAGGTACTATGTTATTTTTATTGATGATTTTTCTTGTAGATGCTAGATCTACTTTATGTAAAATAAGTATCAAACCTTCTTAAGGTTTTGTGAGTTTAAAGCCTTGGCAGAGAAAGAACCTAGAAAGAAAATAAAATCCTTGCTTAGCGACAATGGTGGAGAGTATGTCTCCCAACAATTTAAATACTTCTTCGCTGCAGAAGGAATTAAACGAGAATTAACGGCACCCTATAACCCACAACAGAATGGGGTGGCCGAAAGGAAGAACAGATCGATTGTGGGAGTAGCTCGAGCGATGTTGCATGACCAAAGCCTACCACTGCATTTGTCAGGTGAGGCATGCAATATAGCAGTATACTTACAGAACAGAAGCCCGCACCGTATACTAGGAATGAAGACACCTACGGAGGCCTTTTCTGGGAAGTGACCTGATGTAAGTCACTTTTGAATCTTTGGATCGTCAGTTTACTGTCATGTGACCAAATATGCCAAGAAGAAGATAGACCCAACAACTGAGTTGGGAATACTTGTGGGGTACACGGATACACTCCACAACAATCGGGTGTACTTCCCTTCCACTCAGAGGACTGTGGTACGCAGGGATCTGAATTTCGATGAGCAAAATTCCATGCGATTATCACTTGAGAGGGAGCTCAAGTTGCATGCAGAGGAGGAACTTTCAGTTCCTAAGGAGGAGGAGCCTCATATTGATGCGGAACAATCGCATGCAGAGGATCCGGGAGTGGAGACATCCACTCATGTTGATACTTCCAGAGATGGGTGAAACACTCAAGGGAAGATGACAGGTTGATGCTAGATGCACGAGAGAATGTGGGACAACCATCTTCTTAGTGTAGAAGAGGAGGTTGCTCGAGCAGTACACTGGGTACATGGCCCTAGTTGGGGATTGTGTAGATACTGAAGCTTCTTCATTTGAGGAGGCAGTGCAGCAACCAGTCTGGGTTAATGCAATGGTAGAGGAGTATGACTCTATGATTCAGAACAATGTGTGGAATGTTGTCCCAAGACCTCAGGGTAAGTCATTGGTGAGTTCTAGATGGATTTACAAGGTAAAGCAGGTAGCTGATGGTAGTGTTGAGAAACATAAGGCAAGGTTTATTGCTCGGGGTTTCTCACAAGTCAAGGGGATCGACTACGATGAGACTTTTTCTCTTGTAGCAAGGTACTCATTGATTAGATCGATGTTGGCACTATCAGCTTAGATGGGGTGGAAGATCCACCAGATGGATGTGAAGACAACATTCCTCAATGGGAAGATTAAGGAGGAGTTGTACATTGAGCAACCAGAGGGTTTCGAGACCTTTGATCATGAGTCGCATGTGTGTTGACTCAAGATGGCTTTGTATGGGCTGAAGTAAGCAACCTGTGCTTGGTACACCAGGATCGACAACCATTTCACTGGGTTGGGCTTCACCAAGAGTGAAGCATATGTGAACCTTTACCACATCATGGTAGAAGGTAAACCATTGATCATTGTTCTTTATGTCGATGATCTGATTTTGACAGGTGATGATCAACTAATACAATCTTGCAAGGAGGACCTTGCAAGAGAGTTCAAAATGAAAGACATGGGTCTTATGCACTACTTTCTAGGCATGGAGGTGTGGCAGAAAGATGGTGAAGTATTTGTGTCTCAAGGCAAGTATGCCAATGAGATACTCAGGTGCTTTCACATGGAAAAGTGAAAGCCCATGCAGACTCCTCTAGCTAGGAACTAAAGGAAGGAGGATGCTACTTCAGGTGAGGTAGTAGCCGCTACTATTTATCAGCAACTGGTGGGTTCACTTATGTATCTGGTGAACACATGACCTGATTTATGCTTTGCGGTGAACCAGCTGAGTCAAGCTATGGTTCAACCTACCAAGCTATTTTGGAAGGTAGCGAAGCATGTGCTGAGATACCTCAGAGGCACATCTCAGTTCGGATTGTGGTATAGATGGATAGAGGGAATGAAGCTTTAGGTCTTCACAGATGCAGATTGGGCAGGGAATCCATCAGATCAGAAGAGTACTTCTGGAGGAATCTTCAACCTTGGTTCAACTGCAGTTTCCAGGTACAGCAGGAAACAAATATCAATTGCACTTAGCTCAGTAGAGGCTGAATACATGGCTGCTATTTAGGCTGCATGTGAGGCCATTTAGATGTGAAAGATTCTAGTGGGATTGTTTGGTCAGAGGATGGATCCAACCGTGATCTACTATGATAATCAGAGTTGTATCAAACTCTCTAAGAATCTAGTTTTTCTTGACAGGTCCAAGCACATTGATATCCAGTATCACCATCTTCGAGAGTGTGTGGTCAAAAGGATCATGTTGTTGCTATATGTTTTGACCGAGGAACAGGATGCAAATATTTTGACTAAGGCATTGCCAAAATGCAAGTTCGAGTTCCATAGAGATAGGATTGGGGTTACTGATAATCCCTTTCTTGTTGAGAGGGAGTGTTGAAAATAGAAACAAGAAATGCTAAATATAGAAGTGCTAAATTTAGTACTACTATAAATAGAATTTGAAGATACCTTCCTATTTTAGTTAGTCCCTGAACTAAAATAGAGAAGTAAAAATTCGAATATGATCTTAGCAGTTGTTTGTAAAATAATTAATTAATTCACCATGAGTTAATTAGTTGTAGGAAATCAAACATGAAGTCTATTTGGGGACATGCAACAATTTCTCCATTAATTGAGGAATTTATCCATCAGTTAAAGAGATAAGGATGAGTTGTAATATTGAGTTGTAATTAGTTGACTTAGTTACCTGAGTCAAGTCCAGTTATATTAATTCAAACAATTTGTTGAACTAATTATGAGTTGAGCTAGTTAATGCATGCATGCATGTAACTGCTGCACTTTAGATAACTGAATATTCTATCATAAATAACTCATGCATATCAGTGAAAACAGAGACCTAGTTGAGATCAGATGGAGGGGCAGCGTATTATCAGTTGCTAGAATATTCCATTGTGAATATCTCTTGCGTGCAGAAGGAATTCTTTCCTTGAGCATTGTATAGTTACTTCTTCAGGTTTTGTGAGTGTGATGAGGCCAATTCACACATGTGGCTTCACTGGACCCCAAGAAAAATTGCGTAAGTAAATAGGAGGTTTGGAGAGCTTGAGGAGGACATATACGGTGTCTATTTAGTCTGTGAGTTGTATTGTTTCATTGCAGAGAGAGTAGGATAGCTTGAGAGTTGATTCTTTTTGTAACTTGAACAAGATTTCCACTTGTATGATAATACAGAGATTGGGGTTTTAGGCTGAGGCTTTCCTCGGGTTATTTCTTCTATGTTTTGTGTGATTGATTTCTCATTCTTAGATATATTGTGTTCTCATTGATCTTTCTCAATTCGATTAAGCTTCCGCAAAGTTTGTTGTAGAAGTAGATCTTGTATTTTGTTTTAGTCTATTGCATAATCTATTGATCTACAATGGGGATTTCTACAAAAATAAAATGTTAAATTTTTTTAATTAATTTATTACCTGTTTAAGAGTCTCTAAAATATATAAGTTGTAACAGGTCCCACCCATATTTACAAAATTTCACCAATTTTCTAGGGTAAACATGAGATGAAAATTTACTATGACATGATCCAACCTGCAAGCTTCAATTATGGAAGTGGGGCCAATAACTAGAACTTACTGAGCACAAACTCACATCCTGCAGGGCTTATAGGACACTTAGGGGCCAAATAACCACCCCAGGTGACCAAATCCTGAGCTAAAATTATTTTTAAATTACCTAACACCTGAAACATACGCATAAGTCTGCATGAGTGTGATGCTGACCCTCCAACTACATGCACGAGCCTACTTGAGTGTAGTTGTGACCCAAAATCCTCAATTTAATGCCTGTGGTCTCGAAATCTGAGCCACAATTCCAAGATAGCCTCTAGACCACTACCCAAAACCTCCTGCTACTTTCTAGAATGATAAAATGCTTGAAGACAATGCTAATCATACAAAACTTTATCAAGGACTTGATCTAATTAGGCCTAACCATGACAATCATTTTGTCAAACATATGGTGAACACATAATCTACAAGTCATGAATGCATAGCTAAACATAGGAGTCTGAAACTTATCTAAGAATTACCAAGGAGGTCTAATGCCCTATCATAATAGTTGTAATAACATTTGTTAGCCCATGCATTCATTAACCATCATATACTAATCAAATCCTGAATGAAGCCATGACTAGAGTACATTGCAAATCCATTCTTATAAACAACATATAACCAGATTATTAACCATGACATAATAGCCATCAAATCACCATAATAAAAAGTACAAGTGTTCATCAATTACAATAGGAAAATAACTCTTATTAAATTATCCAAAAACCAATCAAGTCAAGGACTTCCATGTACCACCTGACCATAGATTGGGTTGAACCAAATCATTCTTTCAGCCAATCACCCCTATGCCATATTCGAAGCATGAATGTGGGAAATCAAGCCATAAAAAACCAGTGTTGGCATTATGGCTAATGTGTTTTCCTTGATGGAAACCTAATTGATAAATATGTACTTAATGTCAACATTGATGATTGTGGTATTAATGCAGATTGGTATAGATGTTCCAATTGCTATGAATAGAGAATTGATGATTTAAAGACAAATGAATGTTAAAATTGAAGTTTGAGAAAATGTGGATACTATGAAGAAGGGTCGCGTACATATGCAATTCCTATGAAGAAAAGATGCATAGAGAATCTAAGCTATGGTAATCTGGATACCAGGGGTCATTACCATGGTATTGGTCCATAGTAATTGAAGTGACAATGGCTATTTGATCCCATCAAAAAATACTAATGACATTACCAAAGGATATACCTAAGGTATTGTCTAAGTATAAAACTATATAAGGAGATTGAGATCAAGGTGTTAAGTGTGCAAGTGATGAGTTATTGATGTGTGATCTGATTTGAAACAGGTGTGCACCAAAGAGCAAGGAGAAGACTTAGATCTGAACTATCTGAAATTGTGTTGACATATATGCTTGATTGATTTACTTATTGCAAATGTTTAATTAACTAACAATGATAGATCTGTGGTTATAATGATGTTGTGATCTAAATGAAATATTCATAAGTCTTTAGTTTTGACAGTAAAGGTTGTGGAGAGTGAAGTGATGTTTGTAGTGAAAGTTTTCAGATCTATACATAGGTTTGTGTTTGGATGGTCACATACATATGCAGATCTATCTCTATAGGATCACGTATATATTCTGAGATATGGTCTTCAATATGTTGAGATTTGTATGTGGGTGGTATGCATGGTAGTTGTGTACATATGATGATATGTTTCATGGATGTTGCTTATATGTTCTAGGGTTTTGCGATGTGGCTTGATGATGACATTTGATGAAATCTGATTTGTTTGTTATTGTCTGTCAATGATGTGTCTATCTTGATGATCTGTGTCTGACAATGTTAATTGAGTTGAATGTGGAATGTGGAATGGAATAATGATTGGTAATGATGTTACAATTGTTTGATCTGTGATTGGTATAGTGATCTGTGAATGGTTGAACAATTGATTCAGTGGTATAATGATTCAGTTCATCAAATAATTCAGTGTTCAATAATCTAAGATATGTACGCATGTGTTATATAGAGGAAACAAGTACATATGTGAGTTTTTTTAGTACAGTTGTGTACATATTCTGGTATTTGTTTGTTTTGGTTTAGTTCTACACTCATTGATTTGATCCTTCATAAATTCAATGCTTCAGTGACTCAGATTCAATATTTCAGTTTATCATATTAGTTTGGGTTTATTGTTGATATCGGTCCAATTTGAAAAAACTGACCAAGCCAAGGACTTCCATGTACCACCTGACCATAGATTGGGTTGAACCAAATCTTTCTTTCAGCCAATCACCCCTGTGCCATATTCCAAGCATGAATGTGGGAAATCAAGCCATAAAAAACCAATGTTGGCATTATGGCTAATGTGTTTTCCTTGATGGAAACCTGATTGATAAAGATGTACTTAATGCCAACATTGATGATTGTGGTATTAATGCAGATTGGTATAGATGTCGCAGTTGCTATGAAAAAAGAATCGAAGATTCAAAGACAAATGAATGTTAAAATTGAAGTTTGAGAAAATATGTGGATACTATGAAGAAGGGTCACGTACATATGCAGTTCCTATGAAGAAAAGTCACATAGAGAATCTAAGCTACGATAATTTGGATACCAGGGGTCATTACCATGGTATTGGTCCATAGTAATTGAAGTGACAATGGCTATTTGATCCCCTCAAAGAATACTAATGCCATTACCAAAGGATTTACCTAAGGTATTTTCTAAGGACAAAACTATATAAGGAGATTGAGATCAAGGTGTTAAGTTTGCAAGTGATGAGTTATTGATGTGTGATCTGATTTGAAATAGGTATGCACCAAAGAGCAAGGAGAAGACTCATATATGAAAGATCTGAAAGTGTGTTGACATATATGCTTGATTTATTTACTTATTGCAAATGTTTAATTAACTAACAATGATAGATCTGTGGTTATAATGATGTTGTGATCTAAATGAATTATTCATAAGTCTTTAGTTTTGACAGTAAAGGTTGCGGAGAGTGAAGTGATGTTTGTAGTGAAGTTTTCAGATCTATACATAGGTTTGTGTTTGGATGGTCACATACATATGCAGATCTATCTCTATAGGATCACGTATATATTCTGAGATATGGTCTTCAATATGTTGAGATTTGTATGTGGGTGGTATGCATGGTAGTTGTGTACATATGAAGATATGTTTCAGGGATGTTGCTTATAAGTTCTAGGGTTTTGCGATGTGGCTTGATGATGACATTTGATGAAATCTGATTTGTTTGTTATTGCCTGTCAATGATGTGTCTATCTTGATGATCTGTGTCTTACAATGTTAATTGAGTTGAATGTGGAATGGAACAATGATTGGTAATGATGTTACAATTGTTTAATCTGTGATTGGTATAGTGATTTGTGAATGGTTGAACAATTGATTCAGTGGTATAGTGATTCAGTTTGTCAAATAATTCAATGTTCAATAATCTAAGATATGTACACATGTGTTATATAGAGGAAGCATGTTCACATGTGATTTTTTTTAGTACAGTTGTGTACATATTCTGGTATTTGTTTGTTTTGGTTTAGTTCTACATTCATTGATTTGATCCTTCATAAATTCAATGCTTCAGTGACTCAGATTCAATATTTCAGTTTTTCATATTAGTTTGGCTTTGTTATTGATATTGGTCCAATTTGGAAATATGATGAAAGGTGGCCTACAGTTTGTTTGATGGTTGTTTGACAGGTGGATCCAGTTTGAAACATTTTGAAAAGTGGTTCGCAAGGAGTTGAGGGTTTCAACCTTTAGTAAGGGGGTAGGAGCTCCCTTCCAGTAGTAGATGGCAAACAAGATCATACGGTTGTATCTCCCTTCTAGTAGGAGCTAGAGAATGCATGGAGGTTGTAGCCTCCCGCAGGCAAGTGTTTGCGTACTACTAAGATTCTACATCAGTACACAAATGTAATGAATATTTTCTTTATATAATAAGAAAGAAGACACAGAAAACAACAACAGTGGATTTCTCCCACATTGGGTTTCCACCTAAAAATCCTGGTATTCTATGTGGGTTGCTCATGTGCTATGATTTACTTGTTCTTTACTACTTACTGATTTGATTATGTACTAGTTAAGCTAACTCACTGATGGACGTTAAGATAAATTAAGTAATTTGGATATACATTCTTTGTATTCACAAGGGTCACATACATACATCGGTTGCATGAATAACAACAATGTACATAATTCATAATAAGAAATGAAAATTTGAAGTGAGTTAAAAATACTTATTCACCCCCCACCCCTCTTAGTATTTTTCCCAAAAGTTGGAATCAAAGCAGGTCGCTCAGAAGAATATTAATCGCTTAAACGGAGATCCATCAAAATGAGTAGTCAAGAAGGGGCATTGTCTATTAATCCACCCTTGTTTAATGGAACTAAATTTCTATTTTGGAAAGTCAGAATGAGAGCATTTTTACAGGCACTTGGAGCTAATGTATGGAGAATTGTTGAAGGTGGATATCAATATCCAACCTCCATCGCCATAGATGATGCATGAAATAAACAACATGAGACCAATGAGAATTTTGTCACTGTTATCCTGGGAAGTTTGGCTGAATATGAATTTGTGAAGGTCATGTAGTTGAATACCACAAAGGATATATGGGACAATATTTTCCAAACCTATGAAGATGACACTAAGGTAAAAAGCACTAAAATTCAAACGTTTAGAATTCAATATGAGACTCTTAGAGTGCATGATGATGAAAGTACTACAAGATTTTCCTTAGGGTAGATGTGATCTAAACTTATACAGGAACACAAAAAAATACATATACAAACATAAACACTGACATGTAGCAGAAATAAAACTTCATTTCATTAGTATAAAAGAACTGAAATATTCTTACATACAAAATGGACATAAACTAGCTTGGGTGATGATAGATTATCTCTAAGAAGATATGTGGAAACTACATCCCTCTGAACCATATTACAATGAGGCTTGAATGCTTGTTTATTGTTAAAAAACAATGGAAAATCCTAAACATCCAAAAACCTAACCTTAGGAGACGAAGTGCCAAAACTATGGGTCCCGTTGGGGTAAGTTGTTACATCAACTTCCTGGGGTCATAACTTTGGCATACGATATCTATTTGATGCGCACGCTACCGCGTTAGAGATATCCATTCGAGGACTACCACTTTTGACTACAAACGTTACTCAAACACCTGTTTTTTTCCCATTTTCCAAAAATACGTCATTTAGGGCCTCAAAATGGATCTTGAAGTTAAAGACCTGAAAAACTACCAAAAATAGTAAACTATGCTACAATTAAGGAAACTAAAAAATGAAAGAAATAATGGTGTGGATCCAAGTGGAATAGTTAGGTGGCCACCAATATCCACGTGGAATAGTCCTCCCCCCTTTGGAAGCAATGGTCCCTATTGCGTTGACTGCCTCCATGAGATGGAAACTTCTGTTGAGATGGGTCCTTGGTGAGCCACTTGCCTTCATGTAGGAGTTGGCCAACTTTGACGACCTGATATAGTTGGATCTTATGTTGGCGAGTGTTCTTGATCTATGTTTCTATGATATTATCAGTTGTGACCTATTCGATGTAGCTTGGTGTCTAGTCAATTTAACGTCTTAAATTTCTCTACATAAATTATCAATCCAGGTATCGTAAACTGATGAAGTGTGGTGCACTATATGTGCTTAGTTAACCTTTCTCTTACTTCGTTGTTTTATACTTTATGTTGTTTTTGGGGTTTTGTTCTTGTTGGTTTTGTAATGACTATGAGACCCATTATCCTTGCTGCTTCAACAAAAGGACAAGATGATTCTATCATGTCATTATTTCAATCAAGATAAAATGCAATAACCAAACAATGAGCTAGTGACTATGAGACCCAATATCCTTGCTGCTTTAGCAAAAAGACAAGATGATTCTATCATGTCATTAGTCATTAAAAGGCTATGTGCATCACTAATCTAAAATCAACTTGAAAGCAATTTATGTACAGCTAATATACATAAGCATAACAAAATTAAATGCAAAATTAAATGACAACTATACAAGGCAAGAGCCCTCTGCCACCTATGAAATCAAAGCAAAATTGAACACACTTGCATGAATTAAAATCGCATGAATGAAAAATATAATCTATCAAACTTGAAAGTAATCAAATCAAATCAAAGCAATATTTACAAAATGAAATATACTCTACCTTACATTCTACAAAGCAATATTTACAAAATGAAATCTACTCTACCTTACATTCTAATGTGTTCCATGACATCTACTTCACATCTCCTTCCATGTTGAGAACATCAAAGCTTTATTCAAATTCTTCAAAAGTACAAAGTACAACAAAGTTCTCCAAAGCTTTCAAAAGCCATCAAGGAAGAACTACAATCTTAAGAACTAGGGACTGAAAAGACTAAAAAGACTAACTAATGAAGGAGAGATATCTCCTATTTATACAAAAAGATGAGAGCCATCTCATTAATGATAATCCATGAATTTCTCCCTCTACCTCTAGAGTCCTAATCAAAATAGGAACTGATAAGACACATGTCTTTTAGAGTTACAATACAATTAAGAGATGTGACACATATCCTCATGATCCCATGATTCTTTCCAACAAAATTCGAATTTGGCCTTAGAGTGCCACATAAGGGTCTTCTAGAAGTCTCCTTTCAACCTACACATGTCAACAAACTCAACCCATTTGTTAGGTATAAGCATATGCACATTATTTCTAATGTTTAACCACAAATTCACTTAAAAGGCTTAGAAATAATAAATATTGGAAAAACATAAAGGTAGCCCAATGACAATGAAAGTGGGATGAATGTGGTGACATAGTAGTGAAATGGAAGGTGAAATGGAGGTGATATAATGGACATAATAGTGAAAGTGTAATGGAAATGAATGACATTTTCAAGACTCAACATCGATCATGGTGGTCTTCGTCAATTATTTGATTGGAGTAGGATCCTTCAGAGGTGAGAAAATTTACAATATCATGATCGTCATTGAATACTCTCCAGTTTGTAATGTTGTCAGGGATGGACGGTCTAAAGATTAATTCTATCGAGAATCTATCTGGACTAAAATCTTCGGAGGGAATGAGTCTAGAGGCTACATTGGCTAAAAGGTCTGCACTCGCGTTTTGAATTCTTGGGATTGAGAAAATATTGAATGCTATGAAATGCTCAGTCAGATCCTGTACTAGAGATTGATAGTGTTTCAAATGACTTGATAGGCAATGTATGGTGTTACGTACCTATTTGACCACAATCTCAGAGTCTCCAAAGACTTGAAGGTACTTGACGTTTAACTCGATTACTTTATATAGGCCCTGCACCAAGGCCTCATATTCTGTTGTATTGTTTGTGCAATCAAATTAAAGTCTGCATGTAAACATTGTCTTGTTCCCTTCTGGACTAATCAGAACGCATCCTGCTCCTGCTCCTTCGTTAGATTTAGAGCCATCAAAATATAATTTCCAAAACAAAGATGTGTTTATAGGTTCTTCTACAAAATTAACACACTTTGAATTATCAGTTTAGGAAAAAATTTCGACTTGGGACACAACTGAATTTTCTAAGTAAGGTGATGTATGAGCATTGAAATTGCCGAGGAAAGAATCTACCGAGTAATTGCCTATGATATTACTGTTGTATGCTATTGCTTCATTTTCTCCCTCCAATTCTGTTACTATGTATTTCTGGTGTAACTCTCGTTCAACCTTTATTTGATTTGGTTTACCATTGTATGGTAACCACATGCGCGACCAGTCGGTTCAAAAGTATCCTTGGAGTTTTTCGGACCAATCTCTGCTAAGAATTAAGCCGTAGAATTTAGGGATATCAGCTACTAGAATGTCGATAACCTGACATACCTTGGGGTTAGACGGCAATCTTATGGTGACTTGATTAAGTTCACCAATCACTTCGACCTGAGACCGATCAAGCTAAATTATGCGTACTGTGGATTTTTGTGGTTGAACGTTTAACTTGGCACATATTTATCCGGGTAAAATATTTGTTGAAGCTCCAGAATCTACCAAACAATTGTGCACGTTTTTATTGAAGATTTCATAAGTGAGCAAAAAGGGGGGAGTGTGAGATCTTGATCTTCCTCCAATCAAGGCGATTTCATTTGGATCGATCTTATTGGCCGTGTTGATTGGGGGTCTTCCCATGTTGTGTGTAGCTACAGCTGTAGGCAAAGATGTATTAGGTACGGCGTGTAATTCTTTCATCATTATTTTCTGTTGATGTTTCAATTTGCTCAATTCATAAAGAGTGATATTAGCCCTAGTATTTTTCATGTCATCGATAATATTGTAGTCCATTTCATCCGACAATATTAGTGTTCTTGATGGAGGTGTTTGATCTGGTTAGACTGGGCTAGATTGAGTCGCCTTAGCGGTTGTTTTCTTTGTTGCGACTTTTTCTTTTACTGTAGGGCTCGCGCCCTTCTGCTTAGGGGTAGTTTGGGGAGGATCAAGTTGGTTTTTGCTTCGTGTGCTAACCGGAAATTCTTCTTGATCTTCTTCTTGTGGGAGGATGAAATCCCACATTCCTTGTAGTTCCACGACTTCTTCATCATCGGTCTGCCCTTCAGTGGTTCTTTCTTCTTCCTCCTCTTCTTCGGATTCGACATTTGAGATAGCGTTGGGTGGTTTCACATCCATTGAAGGGCCTCTTTTAAAAGTTCTGTAGGGCTTTTTTGAAGAAGTTTCTGCCACTTGTTTTTTTATGTCAATCATCTCATTGGACATGGTCTTTAATACTTTCTGCAACCCTTCTAAATCGAAAGGATCTTTCATTTGTTTCTTCTTGGGGTCTTCCTTGAAGGTGATCTTTTTAGATTTGTGTTCTTCGATCGCAGATCTTTTTTCCAAGGCTATAACATGTTTCTCTACTACTATTGCCTCTGTCAGGTCTTCAACTAAAGTTGTTTTATTCGCCCTATCTACGAATACTGCTAATTTTGATGGTAAGGCTGTGATATACCATTCACATCGTACTTCTTCGCTAGGTTGGGAAGCAGTGGGGATTTTTTTGAGGATCTTATTGAATCGTAAATTGAAATCTTTGATGGGTTCTCTAGTTTCGGCTTTAAGATTGGATAAGTCACTGATTAATGTTGTCGTTGATCTGTCATCACCAAATTTGGTGAGAAATTGATTTTGAAAGATGTCCCAACTCATTATAGACCAGGAAGGTAATGAAAAGTACCATGTCCCAGCTGTTCCTTGCATTGTATAGGGAAAAAGCCGGACAACATCATCTTCGTTGGTAACTCCGTTGAGATTGAAAGAGAGCATGGAATTTTTAATGTGCTCTTAAGCTAGCATGCCTGCTTCTGGGTTGAACTTGGGTAGCCATTTCTCAGGATGGGCTGGTATTTGGCTTAGGGGTGGAGGCATCAAAACCGCTCCAGGTTTGTTCCATGGAGATTGGGCCATTTTTGAGCTGCTGGTAATTGCAAGTGTAGGGGATGATCCTTGAGGATGAGAAGATGGAGATATTATGATCTTGGATGATTGTGGAAGAGGGGTTGTGGAAGGTGGATGAGTGATTTGGAATGAAGATGTGGGTAGTTGACTTTGCGGTGAGGGGGTTGAGATGGATGATGTAGATGAAAGAGTCTCACTGTTAGAGTGCAGTGATGCTTTCCTTGCTCTTTTCCTGGTGGGAAGGGGGAATTCAGTTGGCTGGATGTCAAATTTTCCGCTCTTTAACCTGGTCAGGGGATGAGCAGGATTGTACTGCGA
>APFE031218537.1:0-10835 GCA_000404065.3 Pinus taeda
TTCAAGTTTTCTTCCCAATTTTCCCCAGTCATTGCTGACCAGTACCTCTTTATTTTTGTCAAGCTTGAGGAGGATAACATATGCTTGTTCTATAATCCACCCTTTAGGTGAATCTGTCGGTATATTTTAGTGAGCCTAGTGAGAATGAAGCTCGTTCTCGTCCATGTGGACGAGTTTGTCGCTATTTGGTTTTAAAGAGTTTAACAACAAAGATAACTCGGTCCCTTTCAATTTTAGAGAGTCTGAAAGGAACAGAAAGGAGACTCCAACAGTTCTTTTTCGTCAGGAAATCCCTTGAGTCCGAAAAAGTGTAAAATAATACAAAAGGGATGAATTTTCGATAGTTTTAACGAGCCAAACAAGACAAACACTCAATATTTTTGTGTAATAATCCCTCAAGTCCAAAACGATTAAAATCTAGAGGAGGGATAGCACTTCTGATGACTTTAATGAGCCGGAGAGGCCAATCGCTCGGCAATCTTTTCATATTTTACGAGTCAGGTGAAAAGAGCTTAAAGAAGACTTGTTTTCGAGGAACGAGTGATGGTTTCAGGGAGCAGCTGATTCCAGGTAAGATTTGGAATTTTCGAAACATGGTAGTGTCACAAGGATGGATAATAGAATCACTCTTCACAGATGTTCCTCGAAGGGGTAAACAATCATATGGGGGTGAATGATCGGCTAAAAACAGAGTGGAGGTGATGATGAGAACACGACCAAGGCTCAAAAGTTCGCGATAAGGCATTCACAATGGTTATTTACCAGTTCATTTTTTAATGAGCTTAAACGCTGGGGCAAACATTTGCTCATGACTTATGTTTATTTTTTAACAAGCTTAAACTATGCGGTAAAACTGCTCATGGAGGGATTATTTTTTAATGAGCTTGAACCCTGCGGTAACATTGCTCGCGATGATGGTCATTACTATGCGAAATCAAGCATAGTAACGCTTGAGGTACAACCCGTTGCGAGGTTGCGCCAGTGGAATCCCATCATAGTCCATCAACATGTAGGCTCCTTTTGCTAATACTCGCTTAACAATATAGGGACCCATCCATAATGATTTGAATTTCCCTGCTCCCAACTTATCAGATTCCTGGTCGTAAAGTAAGACCAGGTCACCTTCTGAGAAGACGCAAGGTTTGACATTCTTGTCGAACTGCGATTTGACTCATTTCTTATGAGCTTTGTTAGCTGAAGCTACATCATGACAGGTTTCATCCAATTGGATTAGTTCCAAGAAACGCACCTCTTCTTCTGAGGTTCCAGGGAGAAGGTTGACTGCGAGTTTGAGGGACGAGATTTCACATTGAACCAGTAAGATTGCTTCCAAACCGTACAGAAGTTGAAAAGGTGTGAACCTGGTTGCATTTCTTACTGATGTCTGGTATGCCCACAAGGCCGAGTATAGGATTAGGTGCCAATCCCGTTTGTGGACTCTGATCATCCTTTGCAGCATGCATTTTAGGACTTTGTTGATTGGCTCAACCTGTCCATTGGCTTGTGGATAGTACGGAGTAGAGCTGTCGTGGGACAGTCCTAATTTGGCAGCCAACTCAACCATCATGTGATTGCAAAAATGCGATCCATGATCTGTGACTATGGCCTGTGGAATGCCGAATCTGGAGACTATGTGATTAAAAAAGAAAAGGGTAGTCGTTTCGCCGTTGTTGTTTAATGTAGGCATTGCCTCAGCCCATTTGGTAAAATAGTCTACCGTGACTGTTATGTACCCATGCCCCCCGGACAATGTGGGGTTACATGTCATGAAATCTATGCCCCATTTGTCGAATGGCCCACAGCTACTATTGGTTGCAGTGGTGTGGGTGGTTTTCTGGTTTTGCTATCGAAAATTTGGCAAGCATGGAAACTTCTAACTGTAGTTATGAAACCTTTGAACATTGTTGGCTAGAAGTATCCTGCTCGCAAAAATTTTTGCGCCGTAGCATAGCCAGATTGATTCCCCCAACATGCGCCTGAATTACAGTTATTCAGGAATTTTTCAGCCTCGTCATGGGTGAGGCAACTCCGCAGAACCGTCTCGATACCACGACGGTAAAGAGTATCACCGACAATCACGTAGTCTTTTGCTTAGTATCAAGTACGTCATTGTTCAAAGTGTGAGGTATTAGGCCTATATGCTTGTGTCTAGAGATAAATGATTATATCTCCATATCACAGATCACTTGAGGGTATCAGAAACAAATTTTCATCCACGATTGCTTCTTCGGATGTTGCATCGTTGGACGACGATGGGAGATCGCATAGTAAATCCGTGAATACCAGGGCTTTCTTTGATTTGGATTTTTTGAATTCCAAATCAAACTCTTGTAGGATTGCTATCCATTTTTAATATTTGCCCCCCAGCAACTGTCGCGACAATATATAAGTCATGGGGTTGCAATCTGATAAAATGGTAGTTTTCCTGAAGAGGACGTAGTGTCGAAATCTCTGTATTGCTTGAAAAGCTACGAGGGCTAGCTTTTCAACGTAGGAATATTTCATTTTCGTATCATTTAAGTTTTGGCTTAAATAATATAGAGGATGTTCAATTCCATTGTCTTCTTGAACTAAAACCATTGCTATGGTCATATCTGCTGCAGCCAGATATAGGTTAAAGTCTTTTTCATAATCAGGAGCATACATTAATGATGCTTGTATTAGAGATTTCTTTAAAGCATCAAAGGAGGCTTGCGCGACCTGGTCCCAAACAAAGGGTACTTCCTTTTTCAATAGACAAGTATAACCTTTAGCTTGTTCGGTGTAATTTGGAATGAACCTCCTGAGGAAATTTGCTTTCCCTTGGAGTTTCTGAATCTGAAGCAAGTTTGAAGGTGGAGGCAAATCGATGATTGCCTAAACCTTGCAAGGGTCGAGACGAATCCCATCCTTTGAGACTACGAAGCCAAATAAATGACCAAAACTAACACAAAACACACATTTGTGTGGATTGAGTCGTATCTTGTAGTGTCGGCAACATAGAAATATCGCTCTCAAATGGCATGGATGATCAGTCCGCTTTCGTGAATGAGCTGGGAGATCATCGAGATAAGGTTGAACGATGTTTTGGATGTCATGGAAAGCATAGTTCATTGCTCTCTGAAAAGTTGCCCCTGTGTTCTTCAAACCAAAGGGTAGCTTGCGATATGCAAATGTGTCCCATGGAAAAATGAATGCAGCCTTTCACTAGTCCTGCGGGCAGATATTTATTTGATTATACCCAGAAAATCCATCCATAAATGAAAAGATTTTGCATTCGGTGCATTCATCAATTATCTGGTCGATAAAGGGTGTAGGGTAGTTGTCTTTTGGACAAGCTTGATTTACATCCCTGTAATCGATGCACACTCTAATCGTTCCTTGTTTCTTCATCACAGGAACAATATTCAATACCCAATCAGATAGAGCAACGGGGTAAATGAAACCAGAATGGAGGAGTTTTTCAACTTCCGCCTTGATGGCAACGGCTTTCTTGGGGTGCACCTGCCTTAGCCGTTGTCATACCAGTTTGACATCTGGATACATCTTAATTTCGTGTTCAGCTATGCTCGAGTCAATACCTGGCATTTCATCATATGACCAAGCAAAGACATCTCTAAACTCGTTAAAGAGAGTGCTATATATTTCCAGTTCTAAAGAAGAACAGGATTTGCCAACATGAATTTTCTCTACAACATTTGTTTTGGTTGAGATATTTATGACAGTAGTCTCTTCGATATTGGATAGGTTTCTCTCGGAATCCACTGTATTTACAGTATTTGTCAAAAAGTCAAATACTGAAGGATGGCATAGGTCGCCGGAATTATCTTCTTTCCAGTTCAAAAGATGGGAACGATGGTGGTAATCTTCCCATGGTGCCCCATCAATCATCATCAATTGAATGATTCCTTCATCTATAGAGTGTACTTGTGACCAAGGATCTGAAGGGGTGCCATATTCCTTAGACCTATCTACCCAAACACTCGATGAGCGTTGATGCGGGTTTGCCTCCCATGCTGAAAACGTTGTTGCTATAATATTTCCAGTGGGGTTAGAGGCAAAACTTGTGAATGATCCACTTTAACATCATTTTTTGACATCTTTTGAATGGAAGATATCATATTGCAGGTTCCTACATTAGCCACTTCTGCCAAATTTGTAGGAGGCGGTAGGGTAAAAGTTCCCATTAACGTAGGGTCTTTTAGTAGGCCTACTCCGATATTGTGAAGCATGCTAGGGCTTCCATGGATCATCGGAATGCTTCCTGTAACTTGCAAACTGTTGGGGAGAAAAGTTTGTTGGTCGATGATTGTAATTCCTCCTTGGGAAGGAAATGTAATTTTCCTAAATTAGGTTGACACAACGGCTACCATGGCGTATATCCACGGTCTTCCCAGTAGGATGTTGTAATCGAGATTTCCATCGATGACTTCAACATCAATTTCTACTCTTTTTCCCCCCAGTTCGACTTGCAAGTTACTTAGTATTCCATACGGGGTGTATGTTCGTCCATCAAATGCTTTCAATGTCGTTGATGATAGCGACAAGGATGGAGACCCTAGAGTTTTCCAGCAACTCATTGACATGATACATGTGGATGCCCCCTCATCAATAATTATTCTATGAACATTTTTGTTGAGGGATTTCACTTGAATGAGGAAAGCTAGTTGAGCTGGTAACTGAGGGTCGTATCCTTTGTGATTAAAAGATACAAGATTGGAATCCATTGGGTCAATCCCACCTATTGCTGATAATAAAGCCTGCTTTTGGGACGGGAAATTTTGCAGTACCTCAAGAGTCGACATCGCAGAGGGCGATTGGGCTAAATCCTCCACTATATTATAGTGTTGTGTTGCTTGGGCATGAGGATTAAACATCGATTTGTGTACTACTTTTGGCGGTTTTATTGTTAATTCAGGAATGATGGGTGGCGCGACTTTGGTTGAAGTTGTTGTGGAACTACTAGGTTGATCATTATCCTTGTTTTTCAACTTCTATGGATTCCTGTAATCTTTACTCCTTGTCGATATCAGAGCATCATTAAGTTCCTTTGAAACTGACAACATTAGCACTTGGGATGGGGAAGCATTTTCGTTAGCAACCAGATTTGCTCCTGGGTTTGGAAACGGATCTGTCAATACAGCCAAGGTTTTCGAACTTTTGAAATATTTTCTAAGTTCTTATTTATATGGACAGTCTCTGGTCCAGTGATCCTCGTCACATATATGACATGGAGTTTTTGGTTTCCCATTCCTAGAAGGGTTTGCAGAAGATTTTTTGGAGATGAGTCCTCCTGGTTTTTCTTCTTCCCTTGTCTTTTCTTCTTGCCTCCTGGCTGCATGGGTTCTTTGCCTTTGTCTGTTGACACGACATTTACTTCTGAGGCTAGAGGTTCCTCATTTGCATTTTGACTCGAAACCGTGCAGGCCTTTTTCGATGTAGCCTTTGCAATTTTAGTGCTTGTTGTACCTATCATACCATCACCGGCATGAGAGTCTTTGTTTGATTTAGGAGGCAGAGGAATGCAAAATTCTGGTCTAGGAGCGTCAGGGATTTTATCGTAGACCGTGGCAGACTGAGTATAGATCAAGTCTAGATATTGTGCATGAGAAATAACTTGCTCTTCAGTGACGACTCCTCCCTTTGCCACATCTTCTGTAATAGCGGGTAACAGTGACCTAATAAACCATTCAGCCAATAGCTGATCAGGAACATATGTTTTTACTATTCTACGACGACATCGCCACTCATGAATATGATCGGATATGTGAGTAGCTGTCATTTGTTTGAAATTGGTAAGTAGCTAAGTTCCTGTTTCGTACCTTATAGGTAACTGAAAATGGGTTAAAAAGTTTGTGGCTAGGGTACTGAAGTTATCAAACGAAGCTCTAGGCAGTTCAATATACCACTTTGTTGTTGAACCAGTTAACGTGCACTGAAAGAGGCGAAGTCAAATTGAATCATCATTGAGAGTGTTTGATGAACACCATAGATGAAAGGTCATCACATGACTCGATGGGTCTTCGCCTGGATTCCCATTAAATTTAGGAATATCTGACGGAAGTTTATGCGGAATCATCGGCCACCAAGGGGCGTAGGCAATTGGATCGTTCGTTAGCCAACTTAGATCCGGTAACTCTAAAGTTGCCACGAAAGGAAATTGTTGATTCAGGCTTGGTTGAGCATACCCAGGATAATATGGAATTGTTTGAGCAGTCAGTCTTTGCATACCAGCATAATGCATTTGATGTTGGTAGCTTTGGTAAGGTTGATGGTCATAACCATTATGATATGGTTGATACGGCTGCCCATTACTTGCAAAGACTTGTTTCTCATATCCTTGGTAAGCCTACTGGAATTACGGTTGTTGGTGTTGCACCAGTCACGGTTGTGAAGCCATGGGCTGTTGTCAAATACTAACTGTTTGACCAAGATGGGGATTGGTGTTCCCCATTTGAACCTGTGCTATTCCATAGTTGGTGATTATGGTTGTGTCAGAGGTTTAAGAGATTGTTGCATTACAACCTGCGAAACTTGGGGTTGGCATACAATTGGTGACGCTTATACTTGCGATACTGCCACAATAGCTAGCGTAGTGGGGATATTTGTCATACGTAAAATTTGTTGTATTGAGCATACAACTCTTGGTTGTTGAGACAAGATTGACCCAACCGCTAGTTGTGATTCCAGCATAACCTAAATTATATTGTGAACTCATGCATGGTTGTCCTTCCGAGGTAGGAAATTAAAGGGTATACGACCCTCCATACGATGGTATCCAGTACTCAAAGGAATGATTTTCCTTTGGGGACTAGTTTGCCCAAATTGACCTTGTGACGGATCAATTTGTTGAGACTCAACGTAAGAGATTCCATATATAATTCCGGATGAACAAATGGGAACAGTCCATACTGTCAAAATAGCCCCTGGATGGACTCTATCCAACGATTGAAAGCTGATTAGGACAGATGGCACGTCGGCAAACATTGTCGAAATAGCAGAAGGAGCTTCTACTGTTGTTGTGTCGGGTAACACAGTCCTTGATGTTGACGGTTGTTCAGACATATTAAGCCTATCCAAAATATTCCTCAACGATTCTTCAGGAACATCCAAGGGTGGGTGAATATTTTCTAATGAAGAAGGATATAGGGCGATCCCAGCTCCAAGTTGTGTTGGAGTGCTAGATGGAGGATCTTCCACAATCGCTTCTATGGAAATCAATCCAAGAGGAAGAGGCAGACCGTCAGGTCCGTAAAATATTTCTGGTACCGAAGAAGATGTAAGTTCTGCAGCAACAGACAGTTGGGGAGTAACACCTTCTGAATCGGCTATAGACGGAGTCGGTTCAGGAATAGAAGTGTTAACCATCACACTAGGATTAGTCATAATGTCCTTTTGATGTTGCGGAATTTCTTCTGTAGAGGCAGGGATACCAGAAATGTTTGGAGTAACTGGAGTTTCTGAGGATGTTGGAGTGCTTGCTCCAACCAACCTAGGGGACTTTGATCCGATTAAAGGAGTTTGCTTCGTTCGGAATGGTTTCGCTTCCGGAGTCAACAATAGTTGACTCGTGAGTCTCCGCGAATGATAGGGTTTTGATTGACTTTCTTCCACGATTTCGGATTACTTGATCAACTCAAAATTAAAAGGGAAAAATGTTTTTCGAATTAATTGAATTTTAGACGCTTTGGTAGAACTTGTTTTTTCAATTTTAAAGAGTTGAGAAAAAACAAAAGATGACTCTAGTCGCCTTCGATTTTTATTGAACTTGAAGTGACAAGTGCTCAGAGGAAATTTTCTTTTAAGGAGTCTAAAAAGGAGCAAAATGGGCTTCTCTGGAGATCTAGGCAGAGAGGATTACCAAACCAATCGGAAAACTGTAGAATACTTTTTACGGTATGGCAGTCAATCTTCCCGAATGTTGTGTTCAGTGCATTGTGATCGATAGGGAGGCAGACACGACTTCCTAAGGATAAAGGAAGCAGCCTATTGTGGTCTCCCAATATATACTCAACAGTACGTGGGAGCACAAGTCCGTACTAGCACATGCTGTCTCAGAGTGGAGGACTCACCCAACCAACACTGAAAACAACAATTACTAGGTTTTACGACACCGGAATACGTCTCTAGGCTGGACCTCTAGATGTTGTGCGTTAAGTTCCAAAGTGTTGTTAGATTCACTAAATTTATTTTAAGTTGATATTGCTTAACAAATTTCCTTTTAGGTTCACCGTGTGATGTGTATATAATTCCTAAAATGCAATCTAAGATGATAAACAAACGTTTAATCTTCTTTCGGCAATGAAAATCCTAGCTACTAAGGAAAGAAAGTTAAGAATCTTTCTATAAAGAGCACAGAGCACACGCTAAATGCATAGTCCTAAATCAAACCAAGCTGTCGAAATGCAAATGCACATTCATGTATTTGTTTTCAGCCTTCTTAGTGTATGAATGATGATAAGAAAGCTATGTGAAAATCTGAATTACTTTTAAAGTGACAGTACTCAACAAATTTCTTTTTAAAAATGAAGTGAAGGCAAGAGAGACACTTTGCGATTTTGAAATGAAAATTTCTTTTCAACACTTTAAAAACCACTAATTCAAATCATATGCAATAGTAACTGTATAATCGGCTATCCAGAACAATGGGATTGTTTTCTAAAACTGAAAACGATAGCTATGACACTTTCAGATCCAGAAACGACAGTTCGACTATGCTACTTTTTGCAAAAGAGAACTGAAAATGACGCACAATACATAAAAAACACTTACAGTTCTTTGCACTAAGGAGGTGGAATAATGTAAGAGAAGGGGGCTTTCATAGAAATACACTGACTATAGACAGCAAAACTCC
Source organism: Pinus taeda (assembly GCA_000404065.3). Classification (NCBI taxonomy): domain Eukaryota; kingdom Viridiplantae; phylum Streptophyta; class Pinopsida; order Pinales; family Pinaceae; genus Pinus; species Pinus taeda. Next base: position 8,834 of record APFE031218537.1, read on the forward strand.
TGAATAGGACTGAAAACAGTGAGAAAAAATGATAGTCTGAGGGTAAAGTTAACCCTACCTGACCATCGCACCTGTTACAAAGTGAAACCAGTATGCAGTGCACCTACAACACTCGAGAAGTGCAATGCATACAGCCTGCTTTGAAGGCAGGATGTGATGGTAGCAATGCGAGACTTTAAACAAGTTTTCACTCATAGTTTGCAATTCAGTTCAAGGATTTAGGCCGAGTAAGTAATGTTCAGTGTATGTAAAACACAGGGGTGATCTAAAGAGGTTACTAGAGCCACCACTTAGGGTAATTAGATTGCTTGCAGATCTATTGTTTAATCCATAAACAAAACCTGGAGATAGACTGAAGCAGCATTGATCTACTTTGCATTTGTATAACAAATGCAGTTCGAAGGCTAGCTGGCTTGACTTCAGGCTCCGTCTGTAAGTTTATAAAAGAAACAAAGATAGATAGGCTAACAAACAATCTAGTCACTCCCCAGTGGAGTCACCATTTCTTTACCAGGAATAGTGTCGACTCGGATGCTGCTATTCCCACAAAGATGGGTGGCTATCTTAGAAACAAACAAGTAAAGTCTACTTTCGTTTTCTTTTATGAAAATATACAAGAGGAGAACCAAGAAGACCAACCTTAGTCTTGTGCTTGATTTCCTCTCCTTCTTGATAGAGTTTTGCCACTTCTTCTTCGTCTGCCCAGCTTTAAAGAGAACCTGTGGAATCACAGAAACATACTACTATCGAAGAAACAAAGATCTATATTCATAAATAACACAGGACCAGATGTGTTTTAACCATATAAATGCATATATAAACAAGTACACAAGAATATGGAAGAAAAATAGAATAGATTTATTAAGATGAAAATTAGCAAGAGGATTACAACCATATGTTCTGACCCAGCATCATCCTCCAGCTAGGAAGCCCTTCTTGACCTCAAGCAAAGCTTAGATCACCCAACACTATGAATGTACACCAAAAAACCAACCACACTTCTCTATAAGATACAAAATTCCAGCCTCTGGATCTCTATGATGAGGGATCCATATATAGATGATTACAGAGAGGTGAGTCATCTTTTGGGATCCTGATTAGTGTCCTCTCTCTGATAGTTCCTGCTTCCACTTCGAGAATGATGATCTCTTACTCATCGCTGGTCGAAAATAGAGAGGCAAGTGTCAGAGGGGAAGCTTCTGGAAGATTCCATGATCTTCCACCTCGCATTTTGTCCCTGCCATTTTTCCATTCCTGACCATTGCACCCTACAAAGGATCAATTCAGTATGCATCACACCTTGTACACTGGGAAGGTGATATGCATCACACCCTCTGCACTGGGCTTTCAGTATGGTCTAGTTTTGACCATTTATGAGCAGTTTTCAGTGGAGAACTTCTGGGAGATGATGTAATCAGCTGATCTTGTTCCTTTAGGCAGTGAAGCAACACTTTTAGAGACTTAGGAACCCTCAGTTTATGGACATTTACGATTGGGGTTGAAGTGCCCAAAAATGTCTATAACAATTGCCCCCTAAAGCATGAGGTCGTTAATATTTTTGATGTCGGGTGAAATGCTTTACTATGAGGATCCGAAGTTTTTTCGAGCTGGGAGGCAACCTGTAATAAGATACAATACAATACATTATTTTGACAACATTTGTTTTCATGATATAGCTGAGGTGGGCATTCCCATGCTCAACTTTATTAATTCATTTTCATGTACATAGGACAGACAATCGTCTGTGTGGCAGACTGATGATTTGGACTCATCATCCTTTGATTTGGATGATCATCTATTGGGCAATGATGTACACTTGATGTCTTTATATTCCTGAATATATCACAGCCCGGTTGGATGAAACTAGATCTGGGGTCTTCAAAACTCGTTCAATCTTCGCTCGGAGTACAAGTCGATCCATGTGAAAAATGTTCTGGAGTCGAACATGGAAAGACATCGCCTGATTACCAACCAATGATGTAAGTTGTTAACAGGTGCGAGA
>APFE031218549.1:0-10998 GCA_000404065.3 Pinus taeda
TTCCTCTATCATGCCATTAAGGAAGGTTGCATTTACATCCATCTGATGTATCTTCCAACCCATCTACATTGTTAGTGCCAATATAGATATGATCAATGAGTACTTTCCAATAGGAGAAAAGGTCTCATCATAGTCAATCCCCTCTTCCTATGAAAATCCATGGGCCACAAATATGGCCTTATGCTTCTCCACACTACCATGTGCAGCTTTCTTTACCTTGTAAATCCATCGAGAGCTCACCACTGACTTATCCTTCAGTCTCAAGAACACATCCCAAACACTGTTATGAACTATGGAGTCATACTCCTTAGCCATGGCATCAACCCAAATCAGTTGTTGCACTTCCTCGTCAAAGGAAGATGGCTTTTTCACAACACATACGCTCATAAGAGCCATGTATCCAGTGTACCTCTCAGGTGACCTCCTCTGTTTGCGCTGAGATGTGGGTGCTACCACATTCTCTTGTGCATTTGACAACAATCTGTCAGCCTCTCTGGTGTGCTTGCTCCCATCTCTCGAAGACTCTACCTAAGTGGATGTCTCCACTCTCGGATCCTTTGCATGTGGCTTCTCCACATCAATCTAACGATCCTCAACCTTAGGAACCAAAAATTTCTCAACTCCATGTAGTTAAATCTCCCTCTTCTTCTGCATGAAAAATATCCATCATTTACAAGAAAAGTCATCAACAAATATAGCATAATACATGTGTTTGGACGTGGGTGTTGTCGAGAATGGTCCACACATCTGAGTAGAATCATTCTAGAATCACCTTTGCTCGACGGTATCTATCGTGAAAGGAAGCCTTAGTTTATTTACCCAAAGTACACCCCTTGCATGTATCAACATGCTCTAGTGTACCTTTGGGAAAACCGATAGAAAGTAGCTGCAAGATTTTCAATGCCCCATGATGCAAGTGACCTAATTGCTTGTGCCACAAATCACCAACGTGTCATATCTATACCATCTCTGCTTTCATGCTCAAAGAAACACAATCCTCTACCTCCAGCTTATAGATATTCTTCACTAGAATCCCTATCTTCTTTACTTGACCTGTGGCTATGTGTCGAAGGAATGCCTTTCCTTTTGAGAAAATCACATCATAGCCTCTATCCTCAAGCATGGAAATGGATACCAATTTCTTCTTCAACATGGGCACATACATAACATCCTTCAAGGTGAGAGGAGCCCCATGCTCCCTCTGAAAAGTAATTGTGCCCAATCCAATAGCAGTATACCTCCTACCATCACTCATCTTGATATGCATCTGGTGATCCTTCTCCTCTAGGTCACTGAATATATAACTCCCTATCAACAGTCATGTGGAATGAAGGTACACTATCTAATCACTTAGAATTTTCTCAAGGTTAAAGAAAGAAATTTCTGAGGTAACCACAAACCAACTTTTAAGTACATAATCTAGCCAATCTGTACTCAGAGAGGGCTCTCTCTTTAAATTTTAGCTTTGTTTTATTAAGGTTTTAGGCTAGTTATGAAAGCTTTGGGATTTGGATTGGGTTTGGTGGTGAAATTCAATAGCAGATGGGTAGAACTAAATATTTCAGGCCATTGGGCTAATGGAATCAAAAGAAGATGGCTCAACTGGATTTGGTTTTTCAGCAAAGGATGGCTTCACAGGGCAAGATAGCTAAACAATGAGCAAATGATAACTTGAAAAGATGGGATGGGCTCAAAAGGGAAGAAGGGCAATTAAGAATCCTTCCACTTGTTCTGAGAAGAGGGAATTTAAATGATCACCAATAAAAAGAAATTAAGGATTTTTTACTAAATGATCAAAATGATAAACTAAGAAGCAGGAGCAATTAAGAATTCCTTGTCTATGATAGTTTAGAGGAAAACATGAAGAATAAAAAATGATTGAAAACAAATTACACTTAAACACTTTCTGAATTATACTTTTTCGTTTTAATATTGAGATATGGAACATAATTGAAATATTAAACAAGAAAACAATAACACATGGGATATAAAATACTTATTTGCTTGGTGTTTTGCACATGAATCCTAAGAAAAGTCCATTGTATTAATCCTTCCTCTAGCCAGCCATACAAGAGTTTGTCTAATAGCACTTTATTCCAAAGTAATCAGTTTTACAAAAATGTCTAAGAATCCACACACAATACTTCAAACGAAGAAGTATTTATACTAATTTCTAAACGAAAATATCTTGAAAAAAATATCAAGATTGCTTTACAAATATCTCCAACTGTTTACATTAATAGAACTTAAATAAAGGACATTCAAAGCTAATGAATCTATTTGGCACTATGTTTATGGATTTATGGTGACGAAGAAGAGAAAGTCAAATTTGATAGCAACTCTTAGTTGATGATGAGGCATCCCAGTCACTAACTGCATCATTCCTTTGTGCATTCTGCCCCAGAAATTCTGCAAACTTTGGGTTCCATGATATGCTTGTATATCTCAATCCGCGATAGATATGTAAAAAGTGAAATATTTTTTTTTAGATAGGAATGTTTTTGAGATAAACCTCTCTCAGTTTCCCAAAATTTAGCTCCAACTATTGACAACATTCTCTGCAAAAAGATGTCCAAAACAAGACTTTGCACAAATTGAAAAATAGGCTATGAAAACATGCACTTATATCACTTTTGGTAATATCTGTGTAAAAAGCGAGAGAATTTTTGTAGATTGACCTGTTAGGAACAAAAACCTCCTCCAATTTCTCAAAATACATCTTGGATTGGTCATAACAGTTTCTGCAAAACTATGACTTAAATAGAAAATTTATGAAGAATGTACAATTTTTGCTCGAATTTCATCTTTTAACCTTAAACTTCTTTTCACTGTTTTTCACTTTTACTTTGGATAACTTCATTGTGGCTGGTAAATGTGTTTTCATCTTTGTCTAACCCTTAATGTTTTCATGTTTACTTTTACTGTTTTTTACTTTTTACTTTTACCGCTCTGTTTTTTCATCTGTCTTCACTTTGACATGAATTTGTATACTTTGTTTTGTAACTGTATTCTTTGCTGTTTATCTTCATCCTAGCTGATTTACTTGATTTGGTCTTCAGTCTGATACTCTTTAACCCTAATACACTTTGATTGTTCTTTGTTGTGTCCTTTTACCTTCAATGTGTAGTTTAGGTTTTGACTGTCTGTTTCAACAGTAAATCGTTTAATTTCATGTTTCCTTTGCTTGTATTTTTACTGTATGTTTTATCTTCCATCTCTGTTTGAATAGATTTGATAACAATCTTGGAGTAAATAGGTCTTATGACTAGTATTAAGACTGTTTATCCAAGGCTGTGGTCTTCTGATCACCTGTAAAACAAAACAAATTCTTAAGAAAGCATTGGCCTGCAGGGGAGGTCGAAAAGGTTTCATTTGAGCTTGAAAAGTATGTGGAGTGAGTCCAGAATGCTTTTCGGGAGGTAAACCACGCTCGAATCGGTTAATGGAGGCTTTCGGTGGCGCAGATGGGTTACATAGGGTTTTACTGCATAATCAGGTGAAAACGAGCAAAACTGGGGTTTTTGTGTTTAAACAGGTAAATGGTTGATATTGGCGGGTAAGCTTTGAATGAACAGTGGAAAATTTGTCATATGTGGAGAGTGAGAAGTGGGTTTGATTTGATGTTTTTTGTCATTTACGGGAAAGCGATAAGTAGGTTTCATCGCACCACTTATGGGAGGTAAATGGTTTTTAGGGAGAACCGCGTGATTCCACACATTGCTCGACACATAGCATCGGCACTGTTCAAAAAATCGCTCACATCGGGTGTTAAAGGTTGACCAAAAGGCCCACGTGATATGAGCGAGGGCCATCAGATCTGAAGGATTCGATCAGATGGTAGTCGGAAAAGTGACATGACTAATGTATAATAGGGGCAGGCCTGATATTAATTTGAAGACTTAATCATATCGGGGGTGATTTGATTGGTTGGGAGAGTTATTAATTAGTCCGGATGACTAAATTAATCCTCATTAAATGGTGGCAGGGTTGGGTTCTTAATGAACTACAAGTTAGTTAATTAATCCCATTTATTATTTGTTTTACGGTTATACTTAACCATCGGGGCGGGATATATAATAATTTGGGGTTTTACATAATATAATAATATGGGCGTGGGTAATTTTCTTTTATTTGGGAATTATATAATAAAACATTAATGATTAATATGACCAGATGAATGGGAAAGCGCTAAGTCCAATGTTTTCCTAAATTATTTCATCATATAACATATTGACTTAGGCTAAAGTGTATAAAAAGGTTTTTATGAAGAATGTTTTAATTTCCATAAGTAAAATAGTATTTTACTTTGGAAAAGCTTTATAAAGGGAGTAAGTGACTTTATGAAGGGGTAATTGTTTGAGGAAGGAGATTTAAGTACTTCAGGTATTCCAAATTATTGGGCCGAGGGTCTGGTCCCTACAAAAGTCAAAGAAATGCTCTGAGCCCCTCTAACTTTGTAAGTGCCTTTAGTACTTAGGGGAAATTAGTGAAACTTAGGGAGAAAAAAGTAGGGGAGTTAATTATTTTGACTTTTCTTGCTTGATGTGCCTTCCATGTCTTTGCCTTTGCTTTGTGATAAAAGTAAAACGATTTACACATTTTAAACTTATCACCCACCACATTTTATTCTGTAACCATCATCTACCTACCCTACCTACTTTACCTTAGAATTTTTACTTCTTTATTAGGGTGCACTTAAACTGGAAAACCCTCTTCAACTTTTCTTTTCTCTTACATAGTGATATCTATCTAAATCTACACTTATTACATCCAAGGGCTCATATTAAACTATTGAGCTCCTTTTATCCACTCTACCTATCTACTTATCTGCCAAGATTAAACTGTTTGGTGAAATCTTTATTCTCTATTTCTACGACATGAAATTGAAAATATGAACTAGTCAAGCTTAAACTATTTGACTATTCATGAATTGTGGCATAGGCGACAAGCTGAACACAATTGTTTATTATACAAAAGTAAAAATGTAGTGGCATTTAGACTTGCACACTTTCATGGTATTTTCTTTTTGTTGGGGTTCATTTTCTTTCATTTTTTGACCTTTTCTTTTTTCTTTTTACCCTTTGATTTTTCTTTTAGGGTATACCCTCTTTACATTTTTTAATTTTTTAATTTTTTACAAATATGGAAAACATTTGTAGAAGCAAAGGTATGAACATATTTCAGAGTTAAACCAAGTCAATCATGACATATGACACCTATTGCTATAGGGGCATAACAGTGGCTCCACTTGGGGATGGAATTTCCTTGTGAAATGTCAAGAACACCGTCGACTAGTAGCCTGATCCATTGGGCCTATCCCACACATGTGTATGCTCTGTTGTATAATCTTTTGATTGAAAATCTTGAACTAAAAATATACCCTTTTCTGCAAACTGAAATCTGAACTAACATAACCTTGCTGCTAAAAATTGAATTTATTCAAACTGAAATCCTACCTACTTACTCTAATCATCTTTCTAACTGCTCATTAGGTAAAATGAAACAACCAATGAAACCATCCAAGCATTATATATATTTATGACATTTGTTGCTTGTGCTTGTTGGTGTTTAAAATTGAGATTGTGCAATCAAATATAGCTTTGTTAACCTTTGAGAAGATAAGGAAATTTCCGATCTTCTTTGTTGAATATAGAAACTGTACAAAAGGATCTTGTAAAATATATACACTATTCTTGAACCGATTCAAACAACTGCACATCTCTTGTGTATGGCCTGCATGCCATGAAACTGAAATATCACTTTTATCTTTATCACCCTACATGTTTTCAACTACTCTTTGTGATGATATTTCTATTGATTGTAGTGTCTATATGGTGAAACTATTATCATCTTGATTTTGACTCTCATAGTCTATTAATGGAGAAAAATTTTGATTGCATTCATCATCCACCCTATCAGTTATTGGATCATAAAGAATTTGGAAGGATTGTTGCAACTTATTACATATAGGTTCAAATGGAACTTCATAGATTTCTGTAAGCTACTCCTCCTTTTCTTTAAAATTTTTATACCACATTTCCTTTAAAATTGAAATGATTCAAAACAAAGAGGCAGGGAATCATCTCAGATCATTTGATCATATATTCTAGCTTTCAAGTCTTCTTCTACAACCCGACATTCAATGGCATTTTGGGGCTACAAATCTAGATATGCGAAGTCTTGAACAAAGATTGTATTGCCCTCTAGATAATTAATATCAAGACTTGTTGACATTTGATTTCTAATTGCATGATAGTTATCTTTGATAAACTGAAACGAAGCAAAACAAAATGCTAAAGTTCCTTCACTGATTTCAAAATTTTCTACACTTCCCTTCTCATTCTCATACCTGAAATGAACAAGCTGATCACTATTTTCAAGCTGCTGAACCTGAACTTCCTTATTCCTCAAATGAGCTTCTGATTGCTCTGTAAAGTTAGTTTGGATTTGAAGAACATAATTATCATCATACTGATCATATTTGGGCAAATCATCAAAAGAAGTAATGTCATCAAACATACACATTAGATCAACAGATTGCCTTTCCACATATGGTTCTATAACTCTATCTTCAGATTTATGGTAGTTGGAATTAACAGGGATTTGTTCATGGATGTCAACCTCTTCCATTTGTGAAACAAATGTGTCATGGTGATTTTGAACAAAAAAGTCAACTTTCATGGTGATCTTCTGCATCATTTCCTCTATTTTCTTTATCAAAATGTCAAGTTTTTCCTCTTTCTCTACTTTCAACTTTTCTCTTCTAATTTTCAGATTAACTTCTACATCTACTGCCATGTTCTGCATCTGTTCCATTGTTGGGGGGTTTCTTTTTCTTAGATGAAATTCTATCTCTGAATCAAATGCTCTTGGGTAATGCAAAAGATCTGAACCAAGGGGAGGTCTTATATTTAATGCTATTGAATAATCGGCTTGATTAAATCTGTCTAAAAATTGTTGTATTGTTTCCTCTGGGTGTATTTTTAACTAATTATATTCTTCTATGATCACAAGAAGATTGACTTTAATTATCCATCTATTAAGGAAGAGTTTGAGAAACTTCTCAAGATTTGAGATGCTTGCCTCAGGCAGGGTTTTGAACCAACTCTTGACTTTGTCTTGCAAAGAAAGAGCAAAAAGCCTAATACTAACATCCTCTTCATCTACTTCAAATAAGTTAAGATAATCTTCAAAAGCTTGAATATGTTTTTGGGCAATGATACCATTCTCTCCATCAAACCTAGGGAGATACTTGGGATAATCATTAGGGAAAGCATGGAGTGTAGTAGGTAACATGAGGGGCTTATATCTATGAGGAAATTTATGAGGTATTGGAATATGTACAGAGATTGTATGATCAGTCTTAATTTTTTGATTCTCCTCAATTGGAAAATGATCTTCATAAGAATTATAATAATGCTGCTCAAATGTGTAAGGAGATTTTGTATCTACATTTTTCAAAGGAAAATAATAAAAATTTAATCTAAAATCATCTCTAAAATACAATATACATTGAAAAACTTTATCAATGAGAAAGAACATAATGTCTTGGATAACAATCCAAGTTAAAAGCCTGATCTTTTCCCACAGTTCTTTCAGGTTCATTTCTCCAATGGAGTCTTGATTGTGAAATTGATTTGGAGTTGCCAGGTGGATGATTTAAACCTTTGTGTGTCTGATCACTATCCACCATCATAGATCAGATCTAAAACTGTAAAAAAATTCTGAAGAAAATGTTAGTTCTTCCCCAGTGGAGTTGCCACTACGTTATCACTCAAAATTTTCTCAAGGTTAAAGAAAGAAATTTTTGAGGTAACCACAAACCAACTTTTAAGTACAGAATCTAGCCAATCTATACTCAAATAGGGCTCTCTCTTTAAGTTTTAGCTCTGTTTTATTAAGGTTTTAGGCTAGTTATGGAAGCTTTGGGATTTTGATTGGGTTTGTTGGTAAAATTCAATAGCAGATGGGTAGAACTGAATATTTCAGGCCATTGGGCTAATGGAGTCAAAGAAGATGGCTCAATTGGATTTGGTTTTTCAGCAAAGGATTGCTTCACAGGGCAAGATAGCTAAATAGGGAGCAAATGATAACTTGAAAAGATGGGATGGGCTCAAAAGGAAAGAAGGGAAATTAAGAATCCTTCCACATGTTCTGAGAAGAGAGAATTTAAATGATCACTAATAAAAAGCAATTAAGGATTTTTTACTAAATGATCAAAATGATAAACTAAGAAGCAAGAGCAATTAAGAATTCCTTGCCTATGATATTTTAGAGGAAAACATGAAGAATAAAAATGATTGAAAATAGATTGCACTTAAGCACTTTATGAATTACACTTTTTCGTTTTAATATTCAGATATGGAACATAATTGAAATATTAAACAAGAAAACATGGGATATAAAATATTTATTTGTCCGGTGTTTTGCACATGAATTCTGAGAAAAGTCCTTAAATTAATCCTTCCTCCAACCATCCATACAAGAGTTTTTCCAATAGCACTTTATTCCAAAGTAATCTTTTTTACAGAAATGTCTAAGAATCCACACACAATACTTCAAATGAAGAAGTATTTATACTAATTTCTAAACTAAAATATCTTGAGAAAATATCAAGATTGCTTTACAAATATCTTCAACTATTTACATTAATAGAACTTAAATAAAGGACATTCAAAACTAATGAATCTATTTGGCACTATGTTTATAGATTTATGGTGATGAATAAGGGAAATTCGAATTTGATAGCAACTCTTAGTTGATGATGAGGCATCCTAGTCACTAACTACATCCTTCCTTTGTGCATTTTGCCCCAGGAATTCTGCAAACTTTGGGTCCAATGATATAATTGTATATCTCAATTCGTGATAGATATGTAAAAAGTGAAAGAGGATTTTGTAGATAGGGATTCTTTTGAGATAAAACTCTGTCAGTTTCCCAAAATTTAGCTCCAGCTATTCACAACATTCTCTGCAAAAAGATGTCAAAAACAGGACTTTGCACAAACTGAAAAATAGGTTGTGAAGACATGCACTTATATCCATTTTGATAATACCTGCGTAAAAAGTGAGAGACATTTTTGTATATGGAATTGTTAGGAAAAAAAATTCGTCCAGGTTCTCAAAATACATCTTGGATTGGTCACAATAGTTTATGCAAAACTATGACTTAAACAGGAAATTTATGAAGAATGTACCATTTTGCTCTAATTTCATTTTTTAACCTTAAACTTCTTTTGTCTGTTTTTCACTTTTACTTTGGATAACTTCATTGTGGCTGATAAAAGTGTTTTCATCTTTGTTTAACCCTTAATGTCTTCATGTTTACTTTTAGTGTTCATTGTTTACTTTTTACTTTTACCGCTTTGTTTTTTCATCTATTTTCACTTTGACATGAATTTGTATAGTCTGTTTTGTAACTATCTTCTTTGCTGTTTATCTTCATCCTAGCTGATTTACTTGATTTGGTCTTCAATCTGATACTCTTTAACCCTGATAAACTTTGAGTGTTCTTTACTGTGTTCTTTTACCTTCAATGTGTAGTTTAGGTTTTTACTGTTTGTTTCAACAGTAAATCGTTTAATTTCATGTTTCCTTTGCTTGTATTTTTACTGTATGTTTTATCTTCCATCTATGTTTGAATAGATTTGATAACAATCTTGGAGTAAACAGGTCTTATGACTAGTATTAAGACTGTTTATCCAAGGTTGTGGTCTTCTGATCACCTGTAAAACAAAACAAACTGTTAAGAAACCATTGGCTTGCAGGGGAGGTCAAAAAGGTTTCATTTGAGCTTGAAAGGTCTATGGAGTGAGTCCAGTATGCTTTTCAGGAGGTAAACCATGCTCGAATCGGTTAATGGAGGCTTCCGGTTGCGCAGTTGGGTTACATAGGGTTTTACTGCACAATTAGGTGAAAACGAACAAAACTGGGGTTTTTGTGTTTAAACGGGTATATGGTTGATATTGGCGGGTAAGCTTTGAATGAACAGTGGACAATTTGTCATATGCAGAGAGTGGGAAGCGGGTTTGATTTGATTTTTTTTGTCATTTATGGGAAAGCGGTAAGCAGGTTTCATCGCACCACTTATGGGAGGTGAATTATTTTTAGGGAGAACCGTGTGATTCCACACATTTCTTGACACATAGCATCGGCATTGTTCACAAAACCACTCACATTGCGCGCTAAAGTTCAACCAAAAGGCCGACGTGATATGAGCGAGGGGCGTCAGATTTGAAGGATTTGATCAGACAGTAGTCGGGACAGTGACATGACTGATGTATAATAGGGGCGGGCCTGATATTAATTTAAAGACATAATCATATCGGGGGTGATTTGATTGGTTGGGAGAGTTATTAATTAGTTTGGATGACTAAATTAATCCTCATTAAATGGTAGCGGGGTTGGGTTCTTAATCAACTACAGGTTAGTTAATTAATCTCGTTTATTATTTGTTTTATGGTTATACTTAACCATCGGGGCGGGATATATAATAATTTGGGGTTTTACATAAGATAATAATACGGGCGTGGGTAATTTGATTTTATTTGGGAATTATATAATAAAACATTAATGGTTAATATGACCAAATGAATGGGAAAGTGCTAAGTCAAATGTTTTCCGAAAGTATTTCATCATATAACATGTTGACTTAGGCTAAAGTGTATAAAAGGTTTTTATGAAGAATGTTTTAATTTGCCTAAGTAAAATAGTATTTTACTTAGGAAAAGCTTTATAAAGGGAGTGAGTGACTTTATGAAGGGGTAATTGTTTGAGGAAGGAGATTTAAGTACTTTAGGTATTCCAAATTATTGGGCTAAGGGTCCGGTCCCTCCAAAAGTCAAAGAAATGATCTGACACCCTCTAACTTTGTAAGTGTCATTAGTACTTAAGGGGAAAAAAGTAGGGGAGTTAATTATTTTGACTTTGCTTGCTTGATGTGCCTTCCATGTCTTTGCCTTTGCTTTGTGATGAAAGTAAAAAGATTTACACATTTTAA
>APFE031218551.1:0-59658 GCA_000404065.3 Pinus taeda
TATTTAATATCTTAAAATAAATATGTAATTAAAATTTATTTTCTTTTAATTATTCCAAAATTAATTAATAATTGTGTATTTATAAATAATCAATTAAATTTTATTAAACTCTAAATGGGAAAAACCCCTTTTCATTTCTATCAAAAATAACTTAATCGTATATATTTCATAATTCCATTAAAAAAAATTATACATTAATGAGAAATTTTTAAAAAAATTTTAATTTAGGGTGTTTGTTTGCTTTTAATAGGAAAATTAATATAGTATAAATATATCTTAATAGGTATAATAAGTCATTAAAATATATTAATGTAAAATAATTCAGGGTAATAATTAATTGTAATAACATAATTTAAATAAAATTAATAATTTTATTATTTTTATGATTTTTTTTTTTTTAAATTTTAGTAATGTGAAATTTATAATGAAGAATTGTTTTGATGCTTGTTATGAGTTGATGTTTATTAGCCATAGAGATTTATTCCACTTTAACATGGAGATTTTTAATTTGAAAATAAGCTTTCTTACAATACCATGTGTTAATATAATGGTTTATCAATACCACACGCCCAAAAAAGTACTTACTTCATATAATATTTTTTCATATAATGTTTTTTTAATTAATCAATTTAGTTAAAAGAGTAAAAATCTATTTTCACTCTAAAAGAGGTTTGCATCTCAAAGAGATTTGATCCCTCTCAAGGCTTGGTATATGTGGAGTTAACATGGATCTAAGCTGGTTTAGTTCCCGGTTTAAATAGGTTACATTCCACATGAATACTATGAGTTGTTTATTTTTATTTTATTTTGGCTTAGTTAAAAGTTTACATTGCATTAATCTTTTTTTTTTTTAATTCTATTTTTATTTTTAATTGTAATTTAAATTGTCAAAATATTAACAACATTAGAGTTACAAACATCTCTTACCATATTTAATTAAAATTCTTAAACTTATTTTAATTATCAAAATAATAAATGTAAATTATAAATATAAATTTATATAAAAGTAAAATAATAATAATAAAAATAATAATTATTAAAATATTCATAATAAATATAATTACTATCAAATATATAAACAGGAATCTATAAAATATAACTATATAAAGAAATAAAAATAAAAATTATAAAATATCATAATATAAATATTTTCACTACTGTAATACACTCTTATTATCACCACTTGGAATTATTCTTAATAATTTCTAAACGGTAAATTTTCATTCTTACAAAATGTCGTTGGGTCTTTATTCATATTTCTTTATATCCTAGAAAAATAAACTCTTAACTAACAAAAAAATTTAAAGTATACTCTAAACCCCACCCATATACATTATTGGAAGATATTCAATAACAAATACCTTAAAATATGTTAAAATTATAATGAATTTTTTAAAAAACATAGCGTAAAGCAAATTCTTATATTATTATGTAAAATGATGTTCTTTTTAGTCTTTGCCTTTGGCATAGCAAGGACTATAGCGATCGATGCACATTGACCAAACATTAAATTGTTTTGATCAACCACTGCATTCGCCATTTTAACCAATGTTTGAACATAAATACACGATCAAACAAATTTTTATCTAAAGTTTTACTTTGGACCTCTTATTGCAGGAAAAAGAGTGTGAGTTGATTAAAAAATAAGATAATCCACTTAAAATTTCACTTGAGAGCTGTTTAATGCTATTTTGTAGTTAACATTAGTCGGGAAACATTTCATTTTTTCTCTCCACTTCAATACATATTCTAGCTTCATATCCAAGGTAGTCCACAAGCCACCACATCACATATCCACGACGTGGTGGCAAGCTGCATGTCGAAATTGCTTCCCATCTTTACAACAAAGAAACACTAGAAGTGGGTTCTTTTTCCATTTATTTATGCCGTGGAAGAAGTGAATACATCAAAATTCTGTTGGATTGTTGCCCAAAAATCAGGGTATAACATCGGCTATTCCAAGCATAAGACAAAGTTCAAGTCTGAAGCTTGTTGTTCCAATTCTGCCAACGACATCAACTTGTTGTTCCAATTCTGGTAGGTTCCAATTCTCGCTGGTTGTTCCAATTCTGCGAACGACATCAAGAGACAAAGTTGAGGACATCAAAAAGGGAAGAGACGAAGTTCAGGACATCAAAAAGGGAAAAAATAGGTGGGTAAGTTTATGCTTTATTATTTAATACTAACTATACATTTTTTCTCCCTAAATTATATAAACTATACATTTTGTCCCTAAAAATTATATAAAGTATACATTTTGTCCCTAAATTTATGAATATTTTTGTTTACATTTCTTAGTGTGCTTTAGTTGGTAGGTAGTTGTGTAAACCTACCACCGCTATCACTTTGAAAGTTCATTCTCCATTATTCCAGATAAATGAAAGTTCATTTTCCATTATCCCAGATGAACAAGCAAATTGAAAGAAAAATGAGGCAGTTGTGGTGAACAAGCAAATTGAAAGAAAAATGAGGCAATGGTGGTGAGCAAGCAAATTGAAAGAAAAACGAGGCAATGGTGGTTCTTGCCTAGGTCTAATATCCTTAAAATTGGGCTGAAGAGATTTCCCACTTAATAAGAGACTTAATTAGTGTGGATTTCCCACTGAATAGAAAGGAATAGGGAGTTAACTCATCGGAAATGAAGATCTTGTAGAAGTAAGAGAGATGCACATTGTAATGACCTAGAGCTTAGAAAAAGAGATATTTATCCAATTTTATTTTCAATTTCTTTCAAACTTTTAGGAAAACACATTCCGACTATAAAAGAGAGGATGCAAAGATAATTTTATTAGATAATATATAAAATACATTCAAAAAAGCACAATTCTGCTATAAAAGAGCATGCAAAGATAATCTAATTAAATAATACATAACGTACATTCAAGGAAACACATTTCTGCTATAAATGACAGCATCCAAATTTAATCTTAATAAATAATATATAACATAGAAAAGAATGCCAACTTAATTACTATTGTAAATATTTGAACGTCATCTATGATGGTGGGCAATGTCCAAACTATCCATTATTTTACCCAAACCATTTCAATGTCATTCCAATATCTTAACGTCATCTATGATGGTGGGAAATCTCCAAAATATCCATTATTTTACCCAAACCATTTCAGTGTCATTCATATAATCATGTATTTTCTTCAATTTCACACCTCAATTTATTGTACCCCTGTCTGGCAGATGAAAATCGATTTCCACAACCCAAATTATGTGAGAAATATTTTTATATTGCCATAGAAATAATAAATCTCATCTGGAGTTTTATTTGCACAACTATGTTCTACAGAAAAGGCCAAGTCTCCAACAACTACGTTCTACAGTAGGGGCCGAGTCTCCAACTGAGAGCATTTATGTCGTGGTTGCAGAACAGCAGAGGCTGTGTCTCCCAACATCTCAGAGCATTTATGTCTTCCGTACGGAATGAGGAGAAGAGGGTTTGCACAACTACTTTCTACTACAGATGCTAAGCCTCCAACAACTACATTCTACAGCAAAAGCTGAGTCTTTTGCTAAGTCTCTAACAGCTACGTTCTACAATAGAGGCAGAGTCTCCAACATCTAAGAGCATTTATTTCTTGGTTACAGAATAGCAGTGGCCGAGCCTCCAACAGCTGAGAGCGTTTATGTCTTAGTTGCAGAACGAGGAGAAGAGGGTTTTTTTAGGTACTAATTTTCCATGCACAGATGGAAGTGGAAGGGAGAATAGACTAGCTTCCTTCGGCCCAATGATCTCTAAGGATTGATTCATGAGGATATCAACATCTAATCCTTATCTAGCATTACATCCAAGATAGAGCCCATGAAGAAGGTGGCTTTTCAATGACATCCTTTTTGTTGTTTGTACATGAACATTTGGAATTACTTAGAGCATTTCATGATAGCCACAACCATGTGGAGTGCATGCAAAAGTTTCTGGAGCTGTTGTTTATTCCAATATCGTGCGGAGTAATTCAGAATTAACAATTGAATATTAATATTATTATATATTATTTTCCATCTTATTCCTCTGAACTTGGGCCATCTTTCCTTAGCGAATTTAACTGATACCAATGCGTAGCTTTTATTGGAAATTTGAGGTGCTAAATGTCCCCCAATGTTCATAATTGAAACCTTCGATCGCTTAGAGAGAACCCCATGAGATTAGCAAAGCACTAACCCAAAGTGAGGAATGTGTAAGGTGATATTGGCACTTTCCCTCAAGTTTTCCGATCAATGGATCTTTTATTCAAGTTATTTCCTGGTAATAACAAGAAGCAAGCTTAATTCCTAAAGAAACAACATATATTGGTTCTTTCACGTCTTCTGTTACTTCGGATTAATCCTATAATTTTTCATGAAAATATTTACTTTAAGATGCCTAAAGTGGGGTTTAAGGTACAATAGGAGTGGATTTGAACGAATTGTTAAAATCACCAACTTCTGCCTGGGATGAAACACATATAGTTCAAATTTGAACCGGACCAGACGAGAATTTAAGGGGAAAACATGCGTGATATCGTGAAATAAGATAACAACAGAAAAGGAACTGAACAGAAACAAAACTACTAAATAAAGAATGTTTTAAAAACATAGAATTTCTTAATAATTGTATGAATCAAGTCATCTATTTTATACCAAATACAGTAGATATATTTTTTTTCAGAGGAAAAAGCTGTAAACAGTTTATATTAAGCTAATATAAAAACTAGGATTGGTTATAGAAATAGCTGTCAATGACACTTCTGGAGTGCAGAAAATTGCAAAATGCTCAGGGAGAGCGTAGAGAGACATATCTGAAAGGTGAACCTTATAGAGATATCATAAGTAGCAGATAAGACGAGATAAAAAAAAACCTTATACAAAAATGATACTATACCCGGTTGCCAGATATGTAATCATAGAAGGAGCAGATAATGGGCAGGATGGATATGAAAGAGGGTCTGGAGTCATTAAAAATTATGTGGTTCTGCCACTTCCAGATATGCCATAACATGAATATGAGAAGGGGGCAACGAGATTCACTTTGAGTAGACCACCATTGAAAGGTTGCAAGCACAGAATTGAAGAAAACGTGAGGAAAATCATATATAAGGGCGAGCTCATACCAGATTTCTTGCATGTAGGTGCAATGGAGGAACACATACAGATTTGTCTCCTCAGCTAACTCGCATATAGGGCATCTGCTGGGCCCATGCCAACATCTCTTTCTCAAATTTTCCCACGTAAGATTCCTGTTGCTGAATAGAAGCCAGGCAAAAAAAATCATCTTTGGCAGACAACCTGTCTTCCATAGCGCTTTCGAAAAAATAGGAGCTGTACCAGAAAGCTTTGTAATAATGAGCTCAGAATAGATATCTTTGACGCAGACGGGAGTAGAAATGCTGGGCGTATGCCAATGTAGATGATCAGAAAGAACCCACGCATGATCCCACAAGCCTCTAGAGATGTAGTGACTGTGTCCCAGGTAGAAGAGTATGAGACCGACAGTCCAATATGTGCAGCAGATTTCCAGATAGGGGAAAGACCCGACCATTCCAAGATAATTTTGTCCCAAGTGAAGATACCCAGACGATGTAAAGAAGTTATAATATCATCAGGAAGATAGAAGCTTTGTTTGCTGGCAATGGGGTCGAAGCCAATGAGGATGCGGTTGCCTAAGTGCAGCACCATTTGAGTTTCGATAGGAAGAGCGCCTCGACCTTCTTGAAGCTGTGCCATGTTGCTGAGCCCCTTCGTATACCAATAGAGCCCCTCCGAAACCAATATTCCAAACCCTTGCCCTTCAAGTATTTCTGATGGATAGTATTGCTCCATGGCCCTGCGCCAAATATGCCTCTGCACAGTGATTTGCAAATGAGATCCTTGCCAAAGATTCTCAGGTCTTTCAGACCCCAGCCCCCCAATTTTTTTGCCAATGTGATCCTGTCCATCTTAGTCAAATGAAACTTTTTTTACTTGGAGCATCCGCCCCAGATAAAGTTTTCCGTGATTGAAGTAAGCTTGTTGATGATACTGATCGGAAGGAAAAAAAGGTGTGCCCAGTACACCGCCATCTGAAGTAAGACAGCCTGTGCGAGTGTGACCCTGCCCACCAATGATAGACATCTGTATTCCCATATAGAAATTCTATTGTAAAGTCTTTCAGGCAGCCAAAGCCAGTCATGCTTGGTATAGCCTTTCGATTTTAGGTGAAATCCGAGGTATTTGATACCTAGTTCAAGCGAGGCCGATTCAATCCCGAAAAGTTGTGAAATCCATGCCACCGAATCAGGATCCACGTCATTGTGATAGAGCAGGGATTTTGATTTATTAATGAAGAGCCCAGTAGCACTGTGGAATCGATCCAAGATGTCTTTGAAGCAAACCCACGAAGTCCTGCAAAGCATGGTGAACAGGAGAACATCGTCTACGAAAAGATTATGAGATATGTAGTTGTGCCTGCAAATCTTTATCGCCATAATTTTTTTATCAGCCACCGCCTTATTGATATGTAGGCTAAGTGTATTCATGACAAGAATGAATAAAAGAGGAGACAGTGGGCATCCCTGTCACAATCCTCTTTCAGTTTGAAAAAAGTGGGTGGGGAAACCATTTACAATGACCGCATAATTGACATTCATAATGCATGCCAAGATCCATCAAATGTTATAAGAATTGAGGCCAATTTTTGCGAGCTGGCATTCAATAAAGCCCCAATCAACACAATCAAAAGCCTTATGTAGATCTATTTTCATAATGGTTGTGGCATGGTGGCAAGCGGAGAGAGAAGAAAGACATTCCTGAGTATTTGCCACGGCATCAAGGATGTTCCGGCCCCTGAGGAAAGCATATTGATCCATAGATAAAGAAGTAGCCAAATAACCTTTGATCCTTTCGGCAATAATCTTCGTGATGATCTTAAAAGAGATGTTGCACAATGAGATCAGACGGAAGTCTTTGAAAGTGGCAGATTCTGATTTCTTAGGGATGAGAGCAATAAGAGTTGAGGAAGAGTGATGGTGAATTGTGCTAGTCGTCCTTGATGCTTCCACCATGTCGAGAATATCCTGCTTGAAGAGATCAAAGAAGTGAATGAGAAACTTGATAGTCCAGCCGTCCGGCCCAGGACTCTTATCCTTCTGAAAGGATTTCATAATACGAAGGAGCTCTTCTTCCAGAACTGGTTTATATAACGCTGCATTATCATTATCGTCAAACATGAGAGGGGCCAACTCAATACCCCAAATAAAATCCTGGAATGCAACGTTTGGTCGCCGCGTGTATTGCTGTTTGAAGAAAGCAATTGCCTCCCTCGAGATGTCTTGTTGGGAAACAAAAGTGTCACCGTTTTCATTTTTAATCTTCCATATGGCATTTTTGTTCCTTCGTGAGCTGGCAAACTTGTGAAAGCATTTGGTATTTTTGTCTCCATCCCGAATCCAGGTTGCCCTGCTTTTAAGCCGCCAAAAAGCTTCCTTTTTCTTTAGAATATCAAATTTGTTTCTCACAAGAACCCGAAGGTAGCATTTCATGGAGAAAGTCAGCGGGAAGCATTGGCCGCCTACATAATGGAGTCAATTTCCTGTTGAATGTGCTGGAATTCCATATTCTCTTTTTTCTTGTTCCTCACCTCCCATTCCTTAACAACATTTTTCAGAACCGACAATTTTTCGCGCAGAGAGCGGGGAGGCAAGGGACAAGATGGATCAGACATCTCCTTCACCGCATTGACAATGAGCTCATTGAAGGCTGGGTCCTGAAGATAACTGTGATTAAATTTGAAAGGAAAACCCATTTTAAAACCGCTGGCCGACCAGGTAAGCATAATAGGGCGATGATCAGAAACAAGGATATTCTCTACAGAGGAGTGAGGCATGCCCAGGACATCAATGATGTTGATATGTACCAAGAACCTATCGATTCTTTTAGCAATGTATGCTTGATCAGACCTGCCATTGGACCACATCGGCACCATCTCCCCAGGAACAACATCTGCCATATTGTTATTGAGAAGATCTAGTTTGATGGAATCTGCAAGAGAGTCGAAATGCCTACAATGACCCAAACATTCGTTAGAGTTCAGAGTAAAATTAAAATCACCTGCCAAAATCAAATGCTCAATATCAAAGATATCTGAAGAAAAAAATTTCGACCAGAAAGGAGCTTTGTGTTTGTAGGGCGCATAAATATTTAAGATATTTATAGGAATGTTAATGCCCCTGACAGAGGCAGAAATGAGAATTCCAGCAAAGCTTTTGTATGCTTTGGCTTTGGTCCTGGAGGGATCCCAAAGGGTTTCTTGACTGCCTGAAAGCCCGTTAGCATTAGTGGCAACCATATACCAAGTTAGGAGCATTTTCCTGAAATAAGAGAGTGTTGCCTGACGACTGTGGGGGGGGAGGAGGAGATGGGGATGGGAGATGAAGCAAAGGAGAAATCCTTAATAGATAATGGAGCAAGGGATGGGATAGCGGCAGCGTTATCAGGATCAGGAATAGGGGGGCAGGGGGGAGCGGGAGGGTCTGAATGAAGGGGGGGATGGAGAGAAGAAGGGCCGTTAGATGAGGGAAATAAAGGAGGGTCGAGAGAAGTCGCCCGTGTAAAAAGGGGGGACTCAGGATGACGATTATCCAGAGGCACAGAGGATGGAGAGCTATCAGAGGATAAGGCCTGGTCACCCAAATGCCGAGAGGGGTGGTTGCGACAGAATTTAAGACGAGGGCAACATTTGATCAAATGACCTGTTTTGTGGAACGCTGCACACCTAAAAGGGATGCCCGAGAAATGTAAGCGCTGCTTAATGTGAAGATCCCGCCATGTAATTTCAAGATATTCGGGATATCCAACCCTATACGTTTTCTCAATGAGAATCCAAGAAATTCTCTTATCTTTTTCGCCCAAGCACCAGGGGTCCACGTAGACAAAATGGCTAATGGCATTCCCGATCTCCTCAAGTGTCTCTTTCGACTAGAATTCAAGAGGGAGGTTGGGTAGCTTTACCCAAATGAGGTTGTTGGACGGAGTGTTACTCAGAGGGTCAAACCCAAGATACCAATGGTGTAGGGCGAGAAAACTCTGTTTATATACCCACAGTCTTTTAAGAATAGATTCCGCATCCCCAACATCAAGGAAATGGAAGCAATACCAGCCCTTCATAAGACTAGAGATCACTGGAATGTACCCGATGACAGGCTTCTAGTGCGAGGCGATCCACAAGCGCATATCGGCATCATTCATGAGAGGGAAATGCCATCTGCCAATGAGGGCAAGATGTTGTAAGCTATCGATCCGTTCGGAGAGATGAACAGAGTTCAGATTGAGAGCTGAAGGCGGAGTAGTGGTCCGAATGGGTTTATGAGATTTGTTGTAGCGAGATCGATGTGGATTATGTGCATCCCCGCCATCCCGACGGAGAGAAGGAAGATCCTCGACGACATGTTGAGATGGCTTAATAGCCACCTCATCCAAAACACCCTGGCAGCAGCAGGATGTGGCATTTTCCCAGGCCTGATCAGCTTCTAGAGTGGCCTGTATAAGAGCCTCGGTGGCAGTCGAATCAGAACCGCCTTCCATGCGCAGAAGAAAATCCCACCTAGGGATCAACAAGATATGATGCAGGAACCAAGGCAGAAGAAAGCAGGATCATAAAAGACGGTGACGCGTGGAAAGTACAATGAACATAATGCCTGGAGAAAGAAAAACGAACAAATCAAAGAACCGAACTGACACTGCAGAAAAAGGAATGGTCGAGAAAGAGATGGAGTCTGCCAGGAAGGACGTGGAGTAATAGATATCAGCCTTCAAAAGGTTAAGGAGCATGGGGTATTCATCAGCAGGCTGCCAATTCCTCCCCAACGAAGGATGCCAAAGGTAGAAAGTAAATGCAGAGTCAGGATCCGTTCAGGGTAGGTAAGGAATTCGGATCCCGAAAAGAGAGGTTGGAAAGTAGAATACCAGATACCAGAAAAGAGAAAACCGGCAGCAATTCCGGTATCAAGAGTAGAGTGGAAGCGATGCACGAGCTCCAGAATAGGCAAGCTAATGTGCAGAGGAAACACAACAAACTATACAACAGCAGTATAACTCAAAAATACACCACCAGTGACCAATCTTGATTCTGATGTCTTTACACGGTTTATAAATAGCAAAATGGTTTTTAAACAACTGTAATATATCCATATTCATATAGCATAGCCTCTAAAGGAAAATATGCCCATTAAGGAGAGAAAGTGCATTATGATTAACCAGCAGAAAACCGTCATATAGAGAATGTACAGAAACATAAACCAGCAAATAATAGCTTCTAGGAGCATAGGGAATACGAACAAACTGTACTATCAAGAAACCGTCATGCAAAAAATGTTGATAAACTTAAACCAGCATATATGAGCACCTGTATGAGCATGCATGCATGAGGCCCAAGCACTAAGAAAAACAATGAAAGATGGAGGAACAACAATACAGGAGATAGGGACAGCTGTCATGGAGTATTCTCTGTAGAAGAATAGTGCTAGTTGGTCCCCATGGGACGTGCTCTCGTCGCAGTGGTCGATCGCCTCCCGAGCTCCCTAGGTTTTTTCCACTCACCAAATACAGT
Source organism: Pinus taeda (assembly GCA_000404065.3). Classification (NCBI taxonomy): domain Eukaryota; kingdom Viridiplantae; phylum Streptophyta; class Pinopsida; order Pinales; family Pinaceae; genus Pinus; species Pinus taeda. The sequence goes on from APFE031218551.1 coordinate 10,571, forward strand.
AGATATATCTCATATTAAGTTCCCTAATTCTTTTATCAAACCAGTAGGTATATATCGTATCAAATTCAAATTGGCAGGGACTCCGACTAACTGCAATTCTTGTTCTTTACTAAAGAGTATAATGGAATGTGTGACATAATCTACAGTGAAAAATCTCAAGGAGGAGATTTCGCCATTTGTTAAGCCTCCCACACAAATTAAGTTAGCTGTAGTCATAAGATAAGTATGTGGTGTGATTAGCTCCTAGGGTGTGGCCAATTACTTCTGGGATTTGGTTCTTACAAGTTTCGATGTTCTTACATGATATTTTTTTTTTCAATTGAATTTATAACCTTTTTTATTCATTTTAATAAGGAAGTTAAAGAATAATGTTTCATTGGTGTGAATGATTTGTAAAATAAAGAATAATTTTTTAACAATATTATAGTGTGTATATTTATCATATCATTTTAATTAAAATAATGTTTTACTTCTTTATAAATAATGTTAATAAAGAGTTAAAGAATAAATGTTTTATTATAACTCGAACGAAATGATTTGGGTAAATTATTATCTTTAATTTAAATCAGTGGTATAGGAGAATAGTTATTATATCCAGCTCCAGAGTTAAAATTAAAAATAAATTTTATTTATTAATAAATATCAAAATAATATGGGAATTTTTAAATTTTTTTTATGATAAATCATATCTAAAATTGATTAGCCTATATATATATTCAAAGTATACAAAACATCAAATAGAATTTTAATTAAAGATATTGTTTTACAATACAAGTGATTTTTTGAAATTAAAGTGAAGATTTTACATTTGAAGTGATCTTTTGAAATCAATTTTTTATTAAGTTGCTTTGGCTTATTGAATATAACTCATCACTACAAAGGTATTTGTATTCATATTCATATTATTATTCTTGGGGTATAATATTAGGGTTCAAATCCTTAGGGTATAACATTATTCAGATTTTTAGGATTCATATTCTTAGGGTATAACATTATTCATAGGATTTAATCTTGGGACTTAATCACCGTCAACTATGGTCCAATGTCAAATTGTGACAAATATTGTCTCAATATGACAATCAACCATGACTGTTGGGCTTCAAAATGTCATACAAATATCACTCATTACCATACATTTTTCACCTATGCTTCCATTATATCACTCATTATTCACTACCATGTCACTTCATTTTTCCTATTATTCACCATTAATGGGTCTCATTTATATCTTCCAAATATTATTTATTTTTAAGCATTTTTGAGAGGAATTCTTGATTAAATATTAGAAAATAATATATTTTACTTTATATATGGAAAGTGGGTTGTTTTTGTGACATGTGTAGTTGCCAAGGAAGCTTCCAAGACACCTTTATGTGGACTTGAATGATCAAATTCGAATTTGAGAAGATAAACCTCATGGAGAAGATGAAGATCTCATGGACAAGATCAAGGACAAAAAGGGGTTATGTGTCTAGATGGTTGAGAGATGTATGGAACTAAAAGAGAGATTAGTGGATTATCATTATGAGTTTGTTATCCCATTCCATTGTATAAATAGGAGTAAAATCTCATTCATTTGTAATCTTAGAATCTTAGAATCTTCATTTGTAATCTTAGAAAGTTGGTTTGTACATCATGATGGAGATTTTGAAATAAAGACTCATACTTTGATTTTGTTGCTTCTACATTTGAGTTCCCTTTGAAGTGGTATGCTTGTGGAGTTATGGAGGGCCCCCATGGCATCACTTGCATGCTTATGTTAGGTATAATTTAATTTATGTTTTTATTCATTTCTGGTTTGAAGCAACGGTGATTGTGATATAGTAGGATTGTGAAGAAGGACAATTTGGTCCTCCTTAGTTAGGAGCCTCTTCTTTTACATCTTCTGCATCATAAGCCAATGTTAATTAGTGCTCTTAGATTTATCTTCATGAAGGGAAGGACAACCTGGTTCTCCTAAGTTAGGAGCCTCTTTCCTTATATATTACATAAATGAATTAGATTCTTGTTAGATATTCTAATTGTTGGAAGAAATCTTAAAATCCATGTGTTCTTGTAAGGGAACCTTAAGATCTCTGACAAATTAGAAATCTTTCTAGATCTATATATTTTAGATAGGCACTTCTAAGTTTACCTTCCCGGGTTGACATTAAATTAAACTCTAATTTGCATCCGCAATTTAGACCCAACATTTTGGCATCGTTGCCAGGGAAGTGCAACTAGAAGGATTTAGTAATTATTTCATGCAGTTGTTTTTATGGACTAATTTGTGGAACTTGGTGACAGCAGGTTCATAAAGGAGTTCAAGTTTAGAGTTTTTTATTTTCGCAATTAGTTTAATTAGTTTTGAATTCAGTTTTTAAAACCCCCATTTCTGACTAGCTCATCTACGCATGAGGAATTTGAAAATGATAAACAGGTACTTCTTGGAAAGCAAGGATAATATCGATGACTGGTTTCAAAAGAACCTTGCATTAACTCCAAGAATAAGACAGGTTACTCACATCATTGCAAACAATCAGGTATGAATTTTAAATCTTGATGTGAGCATTTTCAAATTTTTAGTCCGTAGATGGCTTCATTGGAAGCATTCTTTTACTTAAGAAATAAAAGATCTTTCAAACAAGTTAGATAGAATAGATTAGGACAATAAAACGAGCTCGCTATCATTAGAAGTGTTAGTCGTTCGGAGTTTTTTTTAGTCTTATTTTCAAAAAAAAAAATAATAAATCATCACCAATAAATTTTCCATGCTAACTTGCATAGATAAAAATAAATCAAGAGATTAGTATGCTCTCTTCCCGCATTTCGTGCAATCAGGAAGATCAGAAAATCCATTGATCTATTTCAAATAAAAATACTCTTGCTGGAAAACTAATCTGCAATGCGACAATAAAGAATTTTGTGAATGAGGAAAAGATCATCTTCAAAACTTAACTCCTTAAAAACGTTAGTTTTGAAAAGCAGTTTGTGATCAAACCAGGGAAAATCTAGAAAAACGAAGACATGGGTTGTCTCCATAATAGAATGAGTTATATAACCAAGAAATCATTTGCTTAAATTCTTAATGGTCTAAGAGGAAATCATGGTTCTTCGGGACCCTATTTTGGTAACTGCGTGAATAAAAACGGTTTTGTACATCTATCTTTTGAAGGCTCTATCAGGTGGATAGGTGGATTGCCATTTGCTTTGTGCGTTATTGCATCTCAAGTATCATATCTTTGTAGCTGTGTAAAGCCCCCTCAAGCCCTGCATGATCAACGAGCTCTGACTCCGGCGTTTTGAGAGCCACTGTACCACACACTGGTCAGAACAGATAATGGGATCTGATTTTCCAACTTGAGAATGTCACAGTTTATATCGACAACATTCTCATGTCTGTATCCTAGAAGAAAGTGTAGAATAAACGAGGCATCTACCATCATCATTAAGGCAAAGTTCTTACAATATTCACCTTCCGGGATTGGGCACTCATAGAAACTCACAATATGCTGCCTTGAAGCTTCAATCGTTGCAAGTATCTTGTGCCAAGTAGCACGTCCAAAATAGAACGCATGCTCCCAGAAATCGGCAGCGATCTTGACCTTGAACTCGTGACCGAGCCCTTTGTTTGCCCGATAAGGTCCGAATGAGACGATCTTGGGATGGTATGACCCTGGATCGGCATTTCGCAGTTGCTCGGCAACGCGCAAAAGGTTTCTTGGCCTATCGTTGGCCTTGAAGGTGCCCACTGTTCATTGCATCAACAAACATTGGATCCTCATTTTGGGTTACGTTTTGGTTTACGGTTTCTTTTTCATTTTTTTTTAGTTTAAATTAGTTTTGTATTTATTGTTATATATTATACTTGTATTTATTTTTATTTGTTTTGATTTATATATATTTTTAGCTAATGATTCGATTTCTTGATTTATGATTATATTTAAGTCCATTGTTTGATTTGATTGTGTTGAGGATTGATAATAATAAATTTATGAGTTGTATATAGATTAATTAAAAAAAAAGTAATAATTAAAAAACAGTATTAATTTTTTTGTGATTTGTTATGTCTTGATATATTGTTTTATATTATATATGATTGTTATTATTTATGTTGTTATCACGTTTAAAAATAAATAAATAAATAAAAGAAATAAAAAATTTGTTGTTGGATTTAAAAATTGAATATTGGCATATTGGCATAAAATAAAACTTTGGTAGAGTAATGGCACTCGATGAAACTGCAACAGTTGGTACGAGGAAAAAATTAAAAAATAAACACACTTTTCACAAAATTCACGCAGGTTTGAAAATAAATAATGGAACACTTGGAAACAAATTTTGAGGATCGATTTGTCAAACATTTGGAGGATTCAATAGATGATGATTAAATTGTTTCGATAGCTTCATGTTGGCATTAAAATCATAACAATTTTCTGTTGAATACTTTTATATGACATACTAATATGCAGAATACAACAGATCTTTCTAACGCCAATCTTTTTGCTGAGCATATTTCATCTGACACCAACAGGGAGTATTACTTTTCATGGTTATTTTAAAAATGGATTGATTTTAATATCTTGAGTAAGTCACTTTCAACACTTTGATTGTCCTTAATATGTTTTATTTGGTATGAAATTTTTGCGTAAGAATAATGAAGAAACTAGCCATTTCTTCTAGAGCACACTTATGTTTTCTTTGTACCAAGTTTTTTACAGGTTACAGGATGATCAAGTATTCATTAAGGAGATTACATTGTGACGACAATTGGTCTTCCAAAGACTAAAGTCATGAAAAATTCTAAAGACAAAACCAACTCTACAACCACTCCTTTGCAACTCCCATTTTGGAAAAGATTTTCCACCAATTGTCAATCCATAAAGCATACCATTTCTCCATTTTTCACGGCAAAAGTATATATTCATACACCATGCATTTCCTTACATCCATTCTTTACAAGCATATTGTCATTTTACATGTCATTATCATTCCCCATCATTTCCGCAAATAAAATCCTGCTTCTATGGATACCATTGAGTCAAAGTCCTAGAGTCTAATTATCCTTGTAAAAACACCTAGAGGCTTGCATGCCATAATGGAAAGTACTCCTGCCAATGAACAATGGGAGTACATTAATATCCCTTGTTCGTTGGATCTTGTAGGTGACTCGACCAAGACAAATTTATTCGTACCTACAAAGATGTGTTAGGCATCTTGACTCCCATTGGAATCAATGGTGGGAGCTCTTGTGTTGGCTAGGGGCATTCATTAATGGCCACTAAGTCAACAAATTCTTGCTATGTTCGACACCGACACATTTATTCACATAGTAAGATTTATGCCATCAAGCGTTAAAGACTTGAAGACCTATGTTTTGTAGCAGATGAAGCAGATTTCCTTTCATTGCTTTTTAGTTTGTTATGACTTGAGGACAAGTCAATAAATAAGGTTGGGGGGAGGAAAATGTAACTTATATATTGTATACCTTCCAAGCCTTGTAGATTTTCAGCCATATTCAGCAGACTCATCAGATTCATCATCCAGCAGTAGAGGATCCAATAGCATATACAACTTTCATCCATGTTCAGTAGACTCCTCAGATTCATCATCTAGTAGCAGAAGATCTAGTAGCCGATACGACAATACAGATCCATCTTTCATCCACAACTTGAAGAAGAAGCTTCAAATTAGAATTGCAGCATCTGAACATGTATGATTCATCCACTTCTATAGGTAAGTAAGGTATGATGTTTTCTAACCTTTAATCTTGAAATTCTTTTTAGATGCTAAAATGATTATATTTGGAAAATATTCCACTCTTTCACTATTCCCTTTCTCATTAAAAATTGCCAAAAACCATCAGTTGGGGAGGGGGGAATTTCACACTTCATGTTTTTTTCCTCATTCATATTACATCTTAACCCACATAGTCTCCCCACAATAAAAACTACTACAAAATGATGAGCATATTAAATGACTTCTTAAAATGATTGATCTCAAGAAAGTAAATAATGATTGTAAACACAAGAACCAATCATTAAAAAGAGATCTCAACAAAGTAAATAATGATTGTAAACACAAAGAACCAATCAAAAAAAAGAACCAACAAAGTATAAATAATGATTGTAAACACAAGAACCAATCAAAAAATGAAAATGCTTGCCAAAACAAAATAAATATTCTCCAATATGTGCAAAGTTAAAAAGCGAAGTCCATGATTGAAAGATACCCAACAAAACATCATTGTAAAGGAAGAATTCAATAATACAATCAAAATAAGTTCATTGTAGTAGCTTGCATGGAGGACATTGCAAGAGCTCTCAGTTGAGGAGTATGTTGGGCTTCAAAATGTCATACAAATATCACTCATTTTACCATACATTTTTTTCACCTATGCTTCATTATATCACTTTTATTCAACCATCACTTCATTTTTCCTATATTCACCATTAATGGGTCTATTTAATCTTCCCAAATATTAATTTATTTTTAAACATTTTAGAGGAATCTGATTTAAATATTAGAAATAATATATTTTATTTTATATATGGAAAGTGGGTTGTTTTGTGACATTGTGTTTGTTGCCAATGAAGCTTCCAAGACACCTTTATGTGGCCTTGAAGGATTCAAATTTCGAATTTGAGAAGATAAAACCTCATGGAGAAGATGATGATTCTCATAGGAGAATATCAAGGACAAAAAGGGGTTATGTGTCTAGATGGTTGAGAGATGTATGGAACTAAAAGAGAGATTAGTGGATCATCATTATGAGTTTGTTATCCCATTCCATTGTATAAATAGGAGTACAATCACCTTCATTTGTAATCTTAGAATCTTAGAATCTTCATTTGTAATCTTAGAAAGTTGGTTTGTACATCATGATGGAGATTTTGAAATAAAGACTCATACTTTGATTTTGTTGCTTCTACATCTGAGTTCCCTTTGAAGTGGTATGCTTGTGGAGTTATGGAGGGGCCCCATGGCCTCACTTGCATGCTTATGTTATGTATAATTTAATTTATGTTTTTATTCATTTCTGCTTTGAAGCAATAGTGATTGTGATATAGTAGGATTGTGAAGAAGGACAATTTGGACCTCCTTAGTTAGGAGCCTCTTCTTTTACATCTTTTGCATCATAAGCCATTGTTAATTAGTGCTCTTAGATTTATCTTCATGAAAGTAGTATTATAGGGAAGGACAACCTAGTTCTCCTAAGTTAGGAGCCTCTTTCCTTATATATTACATAAATGAATTAGATTCTTGTTAGATATTCTAATTGTTGGAAGAAATCTTAGAATCCAGGTGTTCTTGTAAGGGAACCATAAGATATCAGACAAATTAGAAATCTTTCTAGATCTATATATTTTAGATAGGCACTTCTAAGTTTACCTTCCCGGGTTGACATTAAATTAAACTCTAATTTGCATCCGCATTTTAGACCCAACACACCCTGTGAACATGTTCAACATGATCCTTCCAAGACTTGCTGTAGATTAGTATATCATCAAAAACTACTAACACAAGTTTTCTAAGGAAGGGTTTGAAAATATAATTCATCAAACCTTGAAATATAGAAGGTGCATTGGTAAGGCTAAAAGGCATGACCAAAAATTCATAATGACCCTCATGAGTTCTAAATGTTGTTTTCAAAATGTCTTCAGTCTTCATTCTAATTTGATGATACCCTGAACGAAGATCCAACTTGGCGAAGTAAATTGATCCATGCAATTCATCCAGTAATTCATCAATGACAGGAATGGGAAACTTATCTTTAATAGTGAGCTTTTTGAGATCCTTATAATTTGGACACATGCACCACGATCCATCCTTCTTGTGCACCAATACTACTAGAATAGAGAAAGAACTTTGACTAGGTTGAATTATACCAGCCTCTAGCATTTTTGCAACCATACATTCAATTTCATTCTTTTGGGCATAGGGATATCTATATGGCCTAGTGTTTGGAGGAACACTTCCTGAAATCAGATGAATAGCATGATCATCATCATGAATAGGTGGGAGAACTTTGGGAGTCTCAAATACCTTGGAATGATTGTCCAAGACTTTTTGGAGATCTGGAGAAATAGATGATTTCGATGTGGAAACATCTAGCGAACATAATTGTACAATTACACCTCTTTGATCCTTTTCTAGAAGCTTTGTCATATCGTTGGAGCTGATTATCTTTCTTGGTTTCCCTACAATACCCCTTAATTCAACGTCCTTTCCTTCTATAGAAAATTGCATGAAAAGTTCTTGAAAATTAAAATCTATTGTACCCAGGGATTGTAGCCATTGGACTCCTAGTACAACATCAGCACCTCCCATTGGAATGGAAAGCATTGGGTGAGTCAATACATATTCTCCCATGGATAGCTTGATATTATAGCACTTTCCAAAGAAATTTATTGTTCCTCCATTTGCAACCATCACTTGACTCTGGTGCTGGATATAGGAAGCAATTCAATTCTTTTGCTACATTACAATGAATAAAATCGTGGGTACTTCATGAATCAATCAACACTACTACCTTTTTCTTCTTTATTTGTCCATCTATCTTGATGGTTTGAGGAGTGGTAATTCCTACCAATGAATTACAAGATATGGTTGGATTCATTTCTTCTTTATATAGGCTTTGTTCTTGGAGTATATCCTCTTATTTTGATCTTTCTTGCTCCTTTTCTTCTTCTTCTTTACAATCTATGTAGAATAATTTCTTCTCAACACACTTATGACCTTTAGTGTATTTTATATCACAACTGTAACAAAGCCATTTTGCCCTTTTTTCTTCCAATTGTTGTGGTGTCAACCTTATAGGTTGTGGAAGACTAGGGGCAACAACACTTCCATCTTTATAGTTGTGAGTCGTATGCTTCCTGGTTGCCATAATTTTGCTTTCTATTGTTCTTGCTAACCTGAATGCCTTCTCTAATGAATCAAGTTCCCAAAGGCGAACATCATGTTAGATATTATCCTTTAATGTACCTATGAACATATCAATCCTATGCTCCTCTAGAATATTTTTTACCCTTATGTTCAATTTTTGGAACTCGTCAATGTGCTCCATTATTGAACCCTTTTGTTTGAGACTTATCAATTGGCTAAAAAAAGTGTTTCTTTTTGTATCCTCATAATGTGATGTCAATTCTTCTGTAAAAATTGCCCAAGTGATAATTTGTTTATGAGAGCAAAGCCATTGATACCATACAAACTGATTTGGTTCCAAATATAAAGTTGCAATACGTACCTTTTGTGTGTTTTGCACATTATTGAGATCGAAAAATTGCTCCATCTGTAATATCAACGTTGTGGGATCCTTGCCATCAAACTTCCTCATATCAATCTTTGGAATATGGTGGGTCTTCGATCGAACATTAGAGTCTATGAAATCATGATTAACATTTCTTTTGTTCTTGTCATGAGTTTCCTTTACTACCCTTTCACGATTAGTAAGTATTTCTTGTAGAAATTTCGTCAAATCTATCTTCAAATCTGCCATGCCTGTCTTCAAATCTGTCTTCAAATATAACTTCAAATCATCCATCTTAGCTTCCATGCCCTTTATCATAGGTTCCACGCCATTTATCTTAGCTTCTGTTAGTTTTTGTAAGAGTGACATTTGTTGCACTTGGTCTTGTAATTTTGATATATCATGTAGCATTTCTTCCTCTTCTTCATGAGTCATGCTAGAGCTTTCAGGTTGCTTACTAGGTGTTTGCATTTTCTTTCCTCAAGGCATCAGTTACCAATAATTATTCTCTACTATGCCCTTTGAATTCCTTCAAAATACTTTTTCAAACCAAGCTTAAGCAAAAATTTAAAAAAATCTACACACCTTTTTTCACTTTGTAGGAGCTTGATATTGCCTCTAATGTATCTCTCTAATTTCGGATCCTCCAGTTCTAAAATTTTGACCTACAGTAGCCCACTGTTTCCTCTTTTCAATTCCACCAGTCTAATCCAAATTGGATTCTCTAAGGCAGAGTTATGCCAAATCTCCCACAGTGACCTAATTAGAGACTAGTTCATTAGAGCGAACTTGTACGACGTACCATGTGTCCTTGTTTTGACCTTTGGCTCTACACAATATATACTAGAAACTACAGTCCATCCTCTTTCTGTATCTTTTTACGAAATTTCAATCCGATGCTTAGAGAGAAAGTTATGATGATTTTCCCTAGGTCACCTATTTGGAATGTAATTCAGGAGTTTGCAAAAAGACCAACTTCCTCATATCATATCTCCACAAATATAGCTCTGAAATTCAGATCTGAAGTTCAGTGTGATTTATTCTCAAAAAAATTATTTATTTATTTATTTATTTATTTATTTTTTCGCTTCTGAAACATTGCAGAAAAAAAGTTATAGTGAAAATTCCACGTGGACCTATTTGGAGCAGCGAAACCCTAGAATCAAAAGCTCTGATACGAAATGTTATGAAACCAGCTCACAAAAAGATAGAAAAGATAGATCAACACCTTAGAATTTATCCTCTTCAAGGGGGAAACCTCTTTTACATTACACAAATGAATGATTCTTTGATGATTCAAATGACAAAACCTCCTTTCTATATATAGGAGTCTCAGGAGTCACACTATAAACCAGCCGACCTAACAATAATAATATAAAGGAAGAAAAATAACAATAGAGGGATTCTATGGGGCACAATAATAACAATATGGGGAAAATAGGGGCATAACAATATTAAAAAGGGATACAACTACAATATAATGGGGTAATCACTAGTATTATAGGGACCTAACAACGCCCCATTCGATCATACGAAAGTATAGCACTATTTTTTTTTTAAAGTGCAGATAGACATATCTACATATATTCATTAAGATTGATGTACGATAAAGAGCTGAGGTACACACCTAAACTGGTATTGACAAACTGGTGATGGCCCCAAAAGGATTTTGATAGTAGAAAATAGGTAAAGGATGGTCAATAAATCCCATAATTCAATGATTGGAGAATGCCTGTCAAAACCCTATCAGTAAGTAGAATCTATTTGTCTTTATCCCGCCTAAAGTGATTAATTGTGAAGTGGAACCCATGCCTGTCCTTCTATACAGTTTGCATTTCGAGTTTATCTTAACACCTTGATGTTCTATGGATCAAATTCTATTTGGTAACAAAGTTAACTGGTTTTCCCAACGGTTCGCTATTTTGTTATGGCCACAACCACTTTCGAGTGTTTTTGTTGTTCCTTCCAGGGAACAGCTACTGTTCCCTAAAAGGAACAACACATTTTTGGAGTTTTTTTGTTGTTCCCTCCAGGGAACAACTGTTGTTCCCTAAAAGGAACAACTGATGTTCCCTCCTGGGAACAGCTACTGTTCCCTCCAGGGAACAACACTTTTAGAGTTTGTTGTGGGCACAACCACCACCCTATTAAAACCTTCTCTGGGGGAAAATTTGAATGGGTCCCTTGAGAAGTTTGATGTTTCGTCTCTCCAAATGATAACCATAGTTATTAGATAGAATTAAGTCCTCAAAGCTAAATAGTTCGATGGTTTATTAATTATGGTTGGAATCCATTTTTAATCATCAATCCCCAAAAAATCATCGCGCCCTCTTGAGATTTAGAGCCGGAAGGATTCATATAACCCCCAGTTGCAGAGTCTATCTCTTTATGAAAAAATTTATGAAGGTAAGGTTTGTTTTAGGCGTTTCTATCATATTACTCATAATCATAGCTAATTTTAATTATTTATATAAGCAAGGACCAAGAGAAGAAAAGTGAGGTCGACGAGCTGATGCATAAGCATCAAGAATGGTTGTGGGGAAAAGATGCAAGCGAGACAAAGCCAAAATAGAGGAGTTTATGACAAGCAACAGGGAAGGCATACACAGAGGGGAGCTACGTAAAAGACTATGGTGCTTTCTTGTTGCTTATCTTCCCTCCAACCCTTCCACTCTTGTCACATAGATTTTAATTGCAACTACTGACTTGCAAAAGGATCTTACATCTTCAAATACCTATCCAAGAAAAGGAGTTATGGGATCACAGATTTGTTTCATATGTACAGTGTTCTGTGGATCCTAGAAAAATGCCTTCATCTATTGGATCTGTGCTAGTTTGATAAGGCTCGATGGACAGAAACAACTGCAAAACACTCTACCTCATAATCTGTCGAAGAAAAGTATGAAAACATCGAAGAAACTCTAAATGAGTACGAAGTCATTGTTGATCGTTGGCTTGAATGCTCGGTTGATTTGAAAAATGCAATCATAGTCATAGAGGGGTAAATACACATGGACAACATATAGCTAAACTCTAAAGAATTATTCGAGATACAAAGGGATCGGAAGGTGGTAATGAAATTTGAGAAAGGAACACAACCTTTAGATTATCATAGCATGAATAGTACACCTAGTCCACATGATACCTCTACTAGCTAGACTTTATTGCCATGTGTCGTGGTTTTGGGACAGAATGGGGTACGACGTCCTAAAATTTTGAGAAGCTAGGAAGCAGAATAGATGTTAGTATAAGAGTTCTTACATCACTTTGAGGACTCTAGATCACACCTCTACACCACTGATGTCGATATTGCAAAGGCATACTCCACAAGAAAGGGATATGGAACAATTGTAGTGCATAACTAAGGCATACTCTATGTTAAGTGGAGGTACTCCTGACAACGCAGATACGTCAAGTTTTTGTTTCCTCCAGATATTCCTTAAATCATGCCAGATGTTCGATGATGAGTGCAATGTCTTCATTTTCCTACAGGAAATAATAGGGAATAACGTTCAATCGATACAGGTGCGAAGAGATGGCTTACAATCATTCTGCTTTTTGTCGGCATCCAATCATTTCCTCCAGGAAATAAAACACTCCAACAAATGTGGCCTCGACGTGTCAACAATTTCATTGACCATTCTATGTTTGTATATTTTAATTTCTATATTGAAAAGAATAGGAAATTTGAAAGTCATGGAAGACCGAGGGTCAGTTGTCTTGTTACGTAAGTATTACCTCTGGGTATGGGTAAAGGACATTTTTTTGGCAGGAGAGGGGTCGATTTTATTATGCTAATAATGAAGATTGTTTCGATCAAGAAGAAGCCTTTGTTAGATTCATTTTCTTTTTTATTTTATGTTTGGAATCAGGGTGTTGTGACTGGCATGAGGATATATATGTTTTGTTTTTGTGCATAGTGGTAACAGTCAGCTTATGACTAGTCTTGGTTATTCGAATATAATTTGTTATCGTGGTTAACTGTTAAGTTCAGGTATGTTCTATGCTAGAGCAATTTATTTAATTTTTTTTCCATATTAGCATAAAGTAAACTGTAGATAGAACATGAATATAAATCGCAAGAGACAAGCCAAGGCAAGAGGACACAAGATATGGCGCGAGTCAGGGACAAACCCCACAATGTGTGGGGAAACCCTTTGATCAATTCTTCTTTATCTTCAAAGTTCAGCAGAGAAAGAGAGAGAGAGAGATAATACATTTACAACAAAAGTCAACACTTTGACTTATCTGTATGTGAGCATAAATCATTTCCTATAATGATGAGATCAGTTGAAGACATTCTACTTCAACTGAATCTCCTAGGTGACGACTTCACTTATCCATTTTGTTCATCTGCTGCACCTTACCATGTAGCATCATCATGCTGCATCATGCATCTTCATGCTGCTCATGATCACTGTGTTGCCCATGATTTCGCCAAGCTTCATGTTGTCCAAGCTGCATCATACTATTTTATTGCTGAGTTGTTGTACACAACTTTACTGCCCTCGATCATCATGTTGTACATATTTTGCTGCTATCATCATGCTGACTAGTTAGGGTACCAAGCACTATTGAAACAGTCCTTCAAACAAACTAGGACATTACTCGGATACGTTGTTGATTTGGGCATATGTACAAGTCCTCAAAACTCCTACACAATCCTAGATTGTGGTGTTATGGCCTGCAGCCTAACACATAGTCTTTCTGTGGCTTCCAGGCAACATAACCCTTGCTTCTTTTCCTTCCAACAAGACCCCAACAGATCTATCCGTTTTCTCCTCTAACTTGGTTCTATAAGAAGAGAACAACTTCATGCAGTCACAAAAGAATATACAAACAATCCTGTCTCTATGACAGTGTTGTTACCAGCAACAATTCAAACTTTCCTTCTTGGTATAAACAGGCTTCGATTAGCTGTGATAGTGTCTATTATGGGAGTTCATATTAGGCCTCTCTTATCTGTGGTTAGGGCCTCCTTAGGCTAGTGAAGATGGACTGCATTAGCTTGCGTATGAGGGCTTGAGTATAAGTCTACAGGTCAGCGTATTAGGGCCTCCGCATAAAACTTCTGGACAGTGTAATAGTGCCTCCATATTAAACTTCTGGATAGCGTATTAGGTTCTTCCATACTCAACTTCTTGACAGCGTATTATATTCAACTTCTAGACAGCATATTTATCACTGTAATGTTTGCTGCGTATGTTAAGGTATCACGTAAATGAATATGACAGGCTATATGACAAGGTTGTATATATATATATATCTGCATTCCATATATTGAAGCGGATATATCTGCGTCCCATAATATGACACTGTTACACTAACAACGTTTATCCCTTCACTGCGTGTAGGGGCTTCAGCATATGGGTTCTCTCTGTGTGATATGACCAGCGTATAGTATCTTCTTTGGACAACGTATTAATATTTCTGTGATCAGCGTGCTAATTTCTCCATGTCCAACGAGTTAATATCTTCTTTGGACATCGTATTAGGGCCTGTGTATAAAGGTTTCTAGCACAGCGTGTTAGAGTATCGGATAGGTATGAGGCCTCCTTCACTGCAGCTAGATATCTACGGCTGGGGCAACGTACAACAGCTAGGGTATTACTTGAATGACTAACGTATCATTCATGATGTCTCTCTCCTTCACCAAAAACCCAGACGTGGAGAGGAGGAGACTACTCAAGAATGTGTTATGCTAATGACTCCAAATCCTCTCTTATTTATACTAAAGGTGGATGATTGAATAGACATGACGTTTGGGCTTCTAGAGCCTACAAAAGAGCTAGTCAGCTTGATAATAATTATATAAAAAAAATAAATCCATAAATACTTATCGAATCGGATGATCTTTGGATCAATCCTACACCTCTCGATGAGAGGGATCCAATAAATGTATCAGTTGCCATAAATAAGCCAACCCACATGGATTTTGGCCCTAGTTACCAATTTAATACTCCATTTCAACTAGGGAGAACTCCATCCGCTGATTCATATGTCTGACTGTACTATCTCAGCCATTAGTGCCTTGCACTGCTTTGCCTTGCTCTTCTCAGCTCTGCTAGCTCTGCTCTGCTCTACTCCACTCTGTTGGCTCTACTCAGCTTTGCTAGCTCTGCTTAGCTCTACTGGCTCTGCTGGCTCTGCTCTGCTTTGTTGGCTCTGCTCAGCTCAACTCTGCTGGCTCTGCTGAACCATGAAGAAAAATAATTGATTGAGAATGAGTCATATCATTCTCCATTGACCCGAAGTCAGTCTCAGAGTGTGTACCACTAGTCCCAAACCAATCTCCACTCACCCGAAGTCAGCTTCATTGTAAGTACCACTCCTACCACTGGTCCCAGACTAGTATCGCAGTCTCAGAGAGTGTACCAGTAGTCTCAGACCAGTCTCAACCGACCCAAACTCAGCATCATAGTGTCTACCACTCTCACTGGTCCTAGACCAGTCCTGCACTAACACAAAGTCAGTCTCGGAGTATGTACCACTGATCCCAGGCCAGTCTCAGTCGACCTGAAGTCAACGTCATAGTATGTACAACTCCTACCACTACTCCCAGACCAGTATCATTGATCTCAAATGAATGGAGGTCATCCTAGCGTAGGGAGTACGGTAGATACAATGATGCATCCATCGATACTACTATGGTCCCTAACTTCATTTCCCTACTCATTGATCAGATGAGAGGTACTTCCCATGAGTCCCAGACTGCATGGGTAGGATTCCTCGACAGGAAAACTTAATCAATCCTATCCTCACAGGACAACACATCAATCCTGCTAAAATTTCCATGGAGAACACATCAATCTCGGCTACCATGGAGAACACATCAATCTAGGCCTCACAGGAGAACTAATCATCCTGCTACACAGGAGAGCGAATAATCTTGTTCCACAAGAGAGCGAATCATCTTGTTCCGGTGCGCACCATCAGGGGAGGGTGAGTCACCGTGTGGTCTTATGTTGCTCCAGTAGAACTGCAAGCCCTCCAGAGCTCCCAGAGCTCAATGTATGCAACATATAGGACTCTTGTACAAGGGTTTCTTGATGACTCCAAGTCATTTGAGAAAATCACAAATTCGATCTTTCCTCGGGGTGCTGTCCTGTACATCATCTTAGTGTGATGGAGCTTCCTTGATCATCGACTTACCATATCCCAAATAAGGTAGTATTCAATGTCTATTTGCTGGAGCAATTGTCGAATACAGGATTCCTCAAAAATCAAATCCCACCTTTGGTTGTCACAAAGAATCATAGTGGTATTCATCATGTGTACAAACAACTCACTGAAGAGCTTCAACAACCCGACTGCCTCACAGAAGGCCATGCTATCAGCAATGTATTCTACCTTGGTGGTGCTCAAAGTCACCGATTTCTTCTTCCTGCTCATCCAAAATATCGAGGCAGATTCCAAAGAGAAACAAGAGTGAGAAGTGCTCTAGTGATCCTCCATACTGCCTGCCAACTCATCATTCGAATAATCATGTGGTTTTATATTTCCGATAATGTATCTCAATCCATGAGAGATCGTGCCTTGAAGATATCTCAAAATATTCTTGGCACCAATCTAGTGAGGCTCAAATATGAGCTCACCATGCTAACTGCATCCCATATGCCCAGACGAAGGTTCTCCAAGTACATCAACGCGAATGAGTTTATGAAACTCAAAGGCATTTCCCAAATCTGGTCTGACATCATTACCATATAACTTCTGAAAGTTAAGATCGTCGAGGTAGTCACAAGCTTGCAGCTTATCTTCCCACATTCAGAATCCAACTCCCTCTGTCCCCTATAAATGAGAGGGTCTGCACCTATTAGACATAGGTGCCGGTATGAGAGGTTTATCATCCAAAACCTTTGAGTAATGGTTTGGATCAGTTTTACTCCTAGTGAATCTCAGCTGCATTAGATAGCTATCAATCCTCTCACACTACGCCCGAGATGTTTTGCTTCAAGCCATAGAGGGCTTTCTTCCACCTGTATATATGAGATTCCCTCATCATGATTCTCAAACTCCTCAAGTTGTTCCAAACCTGTGGACCTGCTGCATGAGGGGAATGGTCCCCTTATAATATTTTCCTTCAATACATTTCGGACATGTACCTTCATTCTCCTTTTTGAATTCAGGCATCCTAGTCACTATTTGACTCACAGACCTCTGGTGCTGAGTCAATGGACATGGTACCCAGTGGACTTCCTGCAACTTGATACAACCCTGAACTCAAAAAAACATCTCTCAAAGATCTATTTTCAAACACGTACCTTTCCATCGATAAGTGCCACCCTGTAACCTTTGACTTCCATTTTCGACATGGACACCAGGTTATTCTTGCGATCAGGTACATAAAAGAGATTCTGGGGTTCCTTGCTTTCGTGGAAGCGTTGACCATTTCCTTGATGACCTACACTACTAGTCATTCCTTTGATCATTGAAGATGTCCCAGGAATTATTGTTTATCTTCATCAAGAGATGTGTCTCTGCCATTTGGACACTCCTTCACATAACATCTGAACTTATTTCAACAGGGCATCTGCCTTTCCTTCCACCCTTAGATCCGAACTTCCCATCAGAAACTTCCGTTGTGCCATTCTGATAACATTATCTGCTTCGACTTCACCCTAGGTGAATTATGAGGAACCCATTGATCCTTCACCATGTTAAGTTCAGTTATGTTCTATGCTAGAGAAATTTTTTTAATTTTTTTTTCCATATTAGCATAAAGTAAACTGCAGATAGAACATGAATATAAATCGCAGGAGACAAGCCAAGGCAAGAGGACACAAGATATGGTGTGAGCCAGGGACAAACCCCAAAATGTGTGGGGAAACCTTTTGATGAAATCTTCTTTTATCTTCAAAGTTCAGCAGAGAAAGAGAGAGAGAGAGAGATAATACATTTACAACAAAAGTCAACACTTTGACTTATCTGGATGTGAGCATAAATCATTTCCTATAATGATGAGATCAGTTGAAGACATTCTGCTTCAACTGAATCTCCTAGGTGACGACTTCACCTATCCATTTTTTTCATCTGCTGCACCTTACCATGTAGCATCATCATGCTGCATCATGCATCTTCATGCTGCTCATGATCACTGTGCTGCCCGATCTCACCAAGCTTCATGATGTCCAAGCTGCATCATATGGTTTTATTGTTGAGTTGTTGTACACAACTTTACTGCCCTCCATCATCATGCTGTACATATTTTGTTGTTTTCATCATGATGACTGGTTAGGGTACCAAGCACTATTGAAACAGTCCTTCAAACAAACTAGGACATTACTCGGATATGCTGTTGATTTGGGCATATGTACAAGTCCTCAAAACTCCTACACAATCCTAGACTTTGGTGTTATGGCCTGTAGCCTAACATACAGTAGTTATGTGGCTTCCAGGCAACATAACCCTTGCTTTTTTTCCTTCCAACAAGATCCCAATAGATCTATCCCTTTGCTTCTCTAACTTGGTTCTATAAGAAGAGAACAACTTCATGCAGTCACAAAAGAATATACAAACAATCCTGTCTCTATGACAGTGCTGTTACCAACAACAATTCGAACTTTCCTTCTCGCTGTCAACAAGCTTCGATTAGCTGTCATAGTGTCTATTCTGGGAGTGAATATTAGGCCTCTCTTATCTGTGGTTAGGGCCTCCTTAGGCTAGTGAAGAGGGACTACATTAGGCTGCGTATGAGGGCCTGAGTATAAGTCTACAGGTCAGCGTATTAGGGCCTCTGCATAAAACTTTTGGAAAGTGTAATAGTGCCTCCATATTAAATTTCTGGACCACGTATCAGGTGCTTCCATACTCAACTTCTTGAAAGCGTATTATATTCAACTTCTGGACAGCGTATTTATCACTGCGTACATCACTGTAATGTTTGTTGTGTATGTTAAGGTATCACGTAATGAATATGACAGGCTGTATGACAGGGTTGTATATATATATCTGCATTCCATATATCGAAGCAAATATATTTGCGTCCCATAATATGACGATGTTACACTGACAATGTTTATCCCTTGACTCCGTGTAGGGGCTTCAATGTATGGGTGCTCTCTATGTTATATGACCAGCGTATAATATCTTCTTTGGACAATGTATTAATATTTCTGTTATCATCGTGCTAATTTCTCCATGTCCAACGAGTTAATAACTTCTTTGGACATTGTATTAGGGCTTGTGTATAAAGGTTTGTAGCACAACGTGTTAGAGTCTCGGATAGGTATGAGGCCTCCTTCACTGCAGCTAGATATCTACGGCTGGGGCAACGTACAATAGCTAGGGTATTACATGAATGACTAGCGTATCATTCATAATGCCTCTCTCCTTCACCAAAAACCCAGATGTGGAGAGGAGGAGACTACTCAAGAATGTGTTGCGCTAATGACTCCAAATCCTCTCTTATTTATACTAAAGGCAAATGATTGAATAGACATGATGTTTCGGCTTTTGGAGCCTACATAAGAGTTGGTCGGCTTGATAATAATTATATAAACAAAATAAATTCATATCTCCATAAATACTTATCGGAATCGGATGATCTTTGGCTCAATCCTACACCTCTTGATGAGAGGGATCCAATAAATATATCAGCTGCCATAAATAAGCTGACCCACATGGAGTTTGGCCCTAGTTGCCAATTTAACATTAACTCATGAGTGGCCTCCCAATTCGAAGCTATATTAAACATCAATTGCAATTTTTATTTGTAGGAACAGGAATGTACAGTATTGTTCATCAGTGAATTCAGTAATTGATTCATTTGGACTTGGAATCTATATATGATGTTTAATCTCTTTTATTACGCTCCTATGGGATAGATTATAATAGTTAGAACTAGCATAAGTAGGTAGAATCAGTGTAGATAGGACTTGATACATATAGGTTAGTTGTTTCTTTTGTTTATTTAATTGAAGTCTTCCTCCAAGAAGCAATCTTTGACCACCTATAATAGTTTACGGGATCCTTTTAAACCTGTTGGAACTAGCCACTTCAAATGAAAGTGGATCTAATTAGGGTCTACGATCAGGTTGGTTCCCTTTGTTAGCATAACAAACATTCGTCATGTCAATAGGTAGAAGGTATGCGTAATAACTCTCTGGATTTTTATTTATGTGAAAATTTTGTATATGGGAAGTAGAATCAGGTGAGTTTCCCCTCTGGTGGAAAGATGGTGAAACAGATATTAGAGCTTGTGCATAATTATGTGTTTGGACCTGTGAAGGTTCCATCACTGGGTAAGTCTATGTACTATGTATCATTTATAGATGACTTCTCAAGGAATACATGGATATATTTCCTTAAGGAGAAATCTGATGTCTTTGACAGGTTTAAAGAATTTAAGGCTATGGTGGAAAACCAGATAGAGAAGAAGATAAAGGTGCTAAGGATAGATAACAGTGGAGAGTTTTGCAGCAAGGAATTTGAAGAATTTTGTAAGAAGTCTGGTATAACATGACAGAAGACTACTCCATACACACCTGAGAAAAATGGAGTTGCAGAAAGAATGAACAAGAAGTTGATGGAAAGGGCAAGAAGCATGCTTAGTGGTGCCGGGTTAGGATAGGAATTCTAGGAAGAGGCGGTGGAGATAACATGTTACTTGGTCAATAGATCATCTTCATCAATGTTAGAGGATAAGACTCCACAAGAGGTATGGATTGGTAAGAAACCCTCTCTTTCACACTAGAGGGTATTTTGATGTGATGCATATGTACATGTTCCAAAGGAGAAAAGAACCAAGTTGGATATTAAATCAGAAAAGTGCATCTTTATTCGGTATAAGGATGGTTTAAAGGGTTATAAGCTTTGGAACCAAGTAAAAAGGAAGGTTGTGTACAACTGAGATGTGGTGTTCAAAGAGGCGAAAAATGTTATTAAACATGAAGTCCCATCAAAGGAACTTGAGAAGATAGAGTTTGAGCTAAAGGAGGAAGAATCAGACTCTACAACAAAGGAGGAATCAGAAGATGAAGAGCCACAAACTCCAAGTGTGAGAAGATCACTTCGAGAAAAAAGGCAACCAGAAAGGTATAGTCCATCTGCTTTCTATTCAAATTTCACTTTATCTATTACTAATGATGATCCCATAACTGTGAAGGAAGCAATCGATTCAGAGGATGGCAAACTTTGGAAGGAGGCCATGGTTGATGAAATGGAATCTTTGTACAAAAATGAGGCATGTGATCTAGTGGAGTTGCCAGTTGGAAGGAAACCCATTGACAACAAATGGGTGTTCAAGAAGAAGCCAAATGCAAAAGGAAGGGTGGAGAAATACAAATCTTGGTTGGTAAAAAAAAATTATTTCTAGGTGTTGGGAATTGACTTTGGTGATACATTTTGCCAAGGTAGCTTCTATTAGATTACTATTATCTGTTGATGCTGCTTTTGATTTTGAGGTAGAATAGATGGATGTGAAGACAACATTTCTTCAAAAGGATCTGAAAGAGGAGATCTACATGAAGCAACCTGAAGGCTTTGCAGTGAAGGGTAAGAAAGAACCGGTATGAAAGTTAAAGAAGTCTTTGTATGGGTTAAAACAGTCACCAAGGATGTGGTATCAGAAATTTGATACATTTATATGGGGACTTGGCTTCACTAGAAGCAAAGCAGATCACTGTGTGTATTTTAAATTAATTGGTGTCTGTGTTATCTATCTGGCCTTGTATGTGGATGATATGTTGCTGGTTGGAAATGACAAAGAAATTATCCAGGATTTGAAGACCCAGTTGTCGTCCAAATTCGGCATGAAAGATCTTGGTGCTCCAAACTATTTTTTGGGCATGGAAATTAAAAAAAATTGGGCAAAGAGGAAGCTCTCGTTAAACTAGTGGAAGTATGTTGAGACAATACTGCAGAGGTTTAATATGTAGGATAGTAAACCCGTGAAGGTTCCTATTCCTGTAGGTGTAAAGTTATCTACTGAACAGTGTCCCAAGGCACAAGAAGAGGAAGAGGACATGTCCTGTGTTCCATATGCAAGTGCAGTTACTAGCCTGATGTATGGGATGGCCTTTACTAGACTAGACATTGCACGTGCAATGGGAGTATTGAGAAGGTTTATGTCAAAACCAGGGAAGGAGCATTGGACAGTAGTGAAGCGGCTCTTCAAGTATTTGTGTGGCACTAGTAGTTATGGTTTGTGCTACCAAGGAAGACCGGGATTGGATAGAGTTTTGGATATTTGTGGCTTTGTTGATGCAGACTGGGCTAGAGATCTGGATCAGAGAATATCTACAAGCGGGTATGTGTCTAACCTATTTGGAGGTGCAATCAATTGGATGAGTAAGAAACAATCTATAGTGGCACTATCAAATATAGAGGCAGGATACATGGTAGTCACTCATGCAACTAAGGAAGTAGTTTGGTTGCAGTGATTGTGTTCAAGTATGGGGTTAGTACAAGGAGCTATAAGGATAGACTGTGATAGCCAAAGTGCAATTTTCTTAGAAAGGAACCCTTCTTACCATTCAAAGACAAACCACATTGATGTTCAATATCACTATGTGAGGGATATGATAAAAGACAAAATGGTGTTGCTGGTACAGGTGGACACTTTGAAGAATACTGCAGATGCATTGACAAAATCTGTGAGCTCTAAGAAGTTCTCTTGGTGTAGAGAAATAATGGGTGTTGCAGGGCTAGATAAATGAGTATGTTCACCTGTTGCCCTCCGTGGAAAGAAAAAAACAAGTGGGAGAATTTTGGGTTGTGTTATATTCTTTCCACAGGTAGCCCTCTTCTATGGGGTCTGGGGCAGCGCCCTGGGGAATTTTTTTTTTGGACCCTATATTAGGTTGGGCAGACCTACATATAGTTATGTGCATGGTTTTTGCACATGGTTTTAGACGCAATGGTTTTCGGTACATGGTTTTGGACGCAATGGTTTTCAATCCATGGTATTGGATGCGATGGTTTTCAGTCCATGGCATTGGATGCTTTGACATTTATAAATATGTATTGTAATATTGAAAGGAACATAATAAAAAATCAAGATGGTAGTTCTGGTTTTGGGATCCAGGGTAAAATCTCTATGTATATGTGTTTTATGTGTTATGCTCTCACATTGTTTATTTTGTATGTTTTAACAATTCGTACGCGGGTAAATTCTAAATGGGATTAAAACCTACAAAGACACTTGTGTGGCATAGATCCAGTGGAGTGTTTCCAGATAGGAGTGTCTGCAACCGAGTGCCTTCTGAATAGGGTTGTGCCGATTGTGATGCCTGTGTGGTGTAGGAGTTTCTAGTGGAGTGTTGGTAGATATGAGCATCTACAATCAAGTATCCACTGAAGAGGGTTGTGCTAACCATGACACCTGTGTGGCACATATAATTTCCAATGGAGTGTTGCTACATAGGAGTGCCTACCACTGAGTGTCCGTTGAAGAGGGTTGTGTCGCCCATGATGCATGTGTGTTATAGATCCAATGTAGTGTTGGTAGAGTGCAGTTTCTCCAATCGATTTTCTGTTGAAGAGGCTTATGTTGATCGTGACACTTGTGTGGCATGGATAGTATCTAATGGAGTGTTGGCGAGTGTTTGCAAGTGAGTGTCCACTGAAGAATGTTGTTGTTAGAAAATTATATATTACAAAGCAATGGAACACATAAAATATTGTAGAAATATAAACACAGAAAATGCATAAAACAGGAGAGAAACAGATATACGTGGTTCAACCAGTTTGGGCTACATCCACGGAGAAACAACTAGTCCTTCTTTTATTATATTATCCAGCAAACTGAAGAGATACAACCTACACCAGATCCGCTGTAACACCCTCTTTGTTCTCAATCTCCTCTCTCTTCCTTATTCAGAATACAGATATACATAGACGCAATGCAATTCCCTCATATATAGTGAGGGGTTGCCTTCTAGGGAAAAAAACCCTAAATTAAACATAACTTATACCATCAGATCACCCACCTAATGAATGGTCCAGATTGACTAGAAATTGCTAGACTTTTACAAGGAAATTTTTCATCTATTTTTTAGCTTCGGGGCGCTGCCCCCAAACCCCCTAGCTGAGGGGGATTAGCCTCCCCAAACCCCCGCTGGGGGACCGCTGGCCCCTTGACCCCCCAGCTGGGGGGATCAGCCCCCTCGAACCCCCGCCGAGGGACCGATGGCCCCAGACCCCCCATCCGGGAGGGATCAGCCCCCCCGAACCCACGCGGGGGGGACTAGTCCCCCGCACCCCCCCGCGTGGAGAGGTGTACAAACCTTCTGGGGTATACATCCGGCTGAAACAAAGACCTCTAAATAATCATGCTCCACATCCAACAGTTGTGACGATCGTGATGCCTATATTGTGTAGATCACAGAGAGTATCTAGCTTAGTGTTGGTAGGTAGGGGTGTCTGCAACACTGTGTCTACTGAAGAGAGTTATGTTGTGTGAAACCAACTGCAAAATCTAAAAGCCCCATTATCAAGTTTTTTTGTATATTGTTGTATGACTTACCTGAGACTGAGATGAACATGCACCTTAGACTTTAGGTCGTCGTGATTAAGGGGAGGTTTGTTAGAGTATTAATACTGATGCATGTTCTCATGATGGCTAGTCGGCGACAAGCTGCGGGGAATTAAGTGTCGGCATGATTCGATAGGTTTAGGTGAAGAATAAATTACAGTTGGTAGGTTCACTATTGAATCTACAGTTCAACCAGTTATAAATTGTAACATCTAAAAATGAAATCAGAAATCTCATTCTATGAGTCTTCAAGCTCTCTTGGAGAGTCTTCAAGCTCACTTTGTGAGTTTCAACAATAAAGTGGTTTCCTAGTACAACAATCAACAACCTATGTTTTCAAATTTTTCTTTGCAATTTTCTTGAGGATTGACAAAAGCATGGCTAGAATATGAGTAGCCTTAAAGATGTGACTATCTCCAAGGTATTGTGTATGAATTTGCACACTTATCTCAGGTCTTCATCAACAATGAATGACAAGCTCTACAAAATCCTGCTACACTATGGGATCAAAAAATTACTTCCCCTACACATAAATCTCATATAGCGTGACTCCCGTCTGTCGGATGACACATATCTGTCAATGCATAGCTTTTTTAAAACAAGATAAAACATCCAAATAAGAACAATCACTCAAATGATGGACGAATAAACACACAGGACTAGAAATTATTAAGCCTGCATATCCCTAGGCCCTCCCTTATGGGAATGAGCCCCAAAAGGGCTCTGATACCAAGTAAGAAAACAAAATTGTGCTCAATTTTTTTTTTTTGCTCTTCCAAGCACAAATATTATACACATATATATAGTTGGATTGAGATCCAGTTGATTCTAAATATGAATATGGGGGTTGAGATATTTTCTCAAACAAATCCCAAAGCAACTCTAAACTTATCATGTAAACATTATCTTCAAGTTTTATCCCATCAATAGTCAAAGCATGGAGCTTTTGAGAGGTTTCCCATTAAGGTTATTGGGAATTTCTTTGAATTGAATGACCTTATATGCAATGCAATGGTCATAAAAAAGTTTTTATATCTCAACAATGAGCTTGCAACTGATTGGTTTTCAAATATTAAAACTCAGGTCATAGTTCTATGGAAAGTATTATGTAATAAAAGGTTTTTAAATCTTATATTTGTTAACTTAACGTTATATTTAAAAACAATATATTAAAGGTTACATGGTCTACTTAAAGAACTCTCTACAAGTCGATGGGCTAAAAGATAGTTTTTTTAAATTAATTTATATTAACTCAAGAAAGAAAATTACATTAGATTGAGAAAAAGATACATAACATTTTTGGTGTTACACACCAGAGCTATTCACAACTTCCTCTTTTTTCTCTTTTT
This sequence comes from Pinus taeda, assembly GCA_000404065.3. NCBI lineage: Eukaryota > Viridiplantae > Streptophyta > Pinopsida > Pinales > Pinaceae > Pinus > Pinus taeda. The sequence continues at coordinate 36,627 of APFE031218551.1, forward strand.
CCTATGAACTTCTACCCAACCAATAGTTTAATCATTTGTCTTTTTTCTCTTTTTTCTATGAACTTCTACCCAACCAATAGTTTAATCATTTGTAATTAAGGAGAAGACCCTATCATCATTCTTAAAGAGATATCCATCACTTTCAAATTTGTTGAACATGAAACATCTTTATTAGTGTCTCAATAATTAACTCATGGGTGAATTTGTGCCGAGTACTTACCAACAGATTTATTACTAATATTGTTTCCTTATTCCTAGGCTGAAAATTCTTCTCAAAATCTAATTATTAGAATATAAAAATATATTGATAAAAAAAACAAACATGTTTTATTTATAAACATGCACATATTCCCTTTTGATTAGTTTCGAGCATATTCTTAATTGTAATGCTGAATCGGATTAAAAAAAGAAGATAAGCAAGTTTTAAAACATGCATGCATTAAATATGATCTTCTGTCATTACGAAAATGAGGAAGGTTTTTACAGTATAATAAGAATATTTTCATTGCCATACTTTATTTTTCCATCATTTGTTTAAAATAAAGTTTATATTCGTTAAATTTTATAATTTTTTTTTTAATTATTATTATTATTATCATTCACACTCAAAAAATAAGGAAGACCGAATCGTAATCCCTTACGACTACATAAAAAAAGCAAACACCAAACTCGAAAATGTTATTGAATCACTAAAGAACGTAATTGGCACTTTTAGTGGTACCAAAAGGTCATATATTTACCTTGCTATATTCCTTGAGACCAATATGTTTTCCCTTGCCAGTATCCAAGGGTGATTATTTTATATGATTTAATATTATGTTAGCATGTTTGATTACTCAATGACATGATTACATAAAACCACTATGATTCCATCAGAGGGCCGAAATTCCTCTGGGTGAATATCTTTTTTCAAGATTTTTAATATCAAAAGTTTTCACCTAAAATTATTTGATCCTACTCGATGCTAGCTGGATTTTATTTCATGCATGGATGATCTAAAATTAAGATGGATTTTTCTCTCTCTTTTGTGCACATCATGTAACAATTTCCTCACCTCCCTCATATTAAACAACTGAAATATTTTAACTAAGATTTATATTAATTCCAAATCTATCAAGGGATAAGGATGATCAAATCCCTTGAGGCGTAAACCTTCATTATAACATTGTTATTTTGACCCTAAGTTAATGTTTAATTAATTGCAATTACTTATGTTGATAGCGTTGCATTTCCTATGTTGGTATGGATTTGTCACTGTTATGATAGAAGCAAATTAGATGAATCCCTAAAAAAACTATATGTAATCTAAATGTTTAAGTAATTAATATGATAACACAACCCACCCAACTTGGGACATATGAATAGTGATATGAGATATGATGCCACTAAAGATGAGGTTGTTGTGGGTATTTTTCTTGCCAATACCTTTTGATGAATTTGAATATACATCATAATCCTTTTTACTCTTTCCTAGGAATAAATTAATTGTGAATAACTAGGTAATTGGAACAATTACCCTTATAAATATAGAAGTTAGACTTGTAGCTACAATAATGCTTCAAATTTTTTGGAAGGGATGGGATACATACATCCCTTGGATTTTAAGCTTGACCCACAAATTCCCTAGGAGACTAAGGTAAATATGGGATTATATAGCAAAAACTTGCATTAAACATGGAAATTACAGAAGTGGGTAGAGGCTAGCGAATATAAAAAGGTTCTTAGACATTCATTGACATAGGGAATTCAACATTCATGTACAAAGAGAGTCACCCATGGAGAGTATAGACATATGGTTGCTTGACCAGTGAGAAACATGTGTGGAATGTGGTCAATCCCAAGTGGATAACTATGGATGAATAAATCATGTTTATGGTGGTCAAATATATCTAGAAGAGTGTCAATTTGGATTAGAATGATGATCGTTTTATTTGGGCTCCATCAAAATGAATTCTTCTTCTCAAACACTAGCAAAATAGCTATGGAGTTGTTGATAATTGGAATATTTCTTCCACCAAAAAATAGTAACTCACCTACTGGTAAGTCCCAATTAGACTTCTTGTCATTTGGTGTAGTGATTTCCACTAATATGTGGTTGATTTTCCACTAAACATACTTATTTTGAAAATGAGACTTTCTCAATGAAGTTCTTATGAATCCTAAACATATTCTTTTTTAGTTATACGAATGCAATCCTATATATAATCCTAATCTAATAATGATAAAAATATTGACCATAAAAATATAATTCAATACTAAAAAACAAAAATAAATTCATTATTATCGATCATTAAATAAACTAACATATTTAAATAATGAAAATAAATTTCATATAAAATGACATTACAACATATCCCAAAAACCAAATTAACAACCATATTACCATATTTCATCAAACAATCTCAACAATGAACAAAATTTAGTAATAGTTCTTCAATATTAGATTAAAAAAAAAATCTCCAACCTTGAATCTCTTACTAAACTTGATAACAATGTACAATGTACCAGTTATAATTACATAGTTCACTCAACTATCAAGTCTTAAATTCTTTCTTTAATCTTGATAAAAATATACAATTCACAATTCAATATTTTTTAAACCCTTATTATGAAGTATGATTTTTTTTTTTACAATTAAAGCGAAGATATCTTCTATCTTTCTCTTCTTTCTTTCGAGATTACAATATTGCATTTCTCAACTAATATTTCAAATTTCTTTTATACACAGGATAATATAATTTCTTATAACTATATTGCTATAAGATTTGCTATCTTCCACACTCTTTTTTCTTTCCTGGTCTATTTGTAATCTACACCAAACAAATTAAAAATAACCATAAATGTTTACATTAGAAAATATATTCTACTAAGATTATTATTAGAATTAAAGGTAAAAATCAATTAATAAGAGGAATATTGATTAAATCATTGCAACCTCATTCATTTTTAAATAAATTTTTTATCTTAAAATATTGAAAGAATTTCATTATCTAAAATAAATCTTTAGTATTTATTTTTCGCATAATATTTGGCTTCTAAACTTATTCCTTTTATGTTCATAGAAAGTGAAATAAATCCAATTACGTAAAAATATAAACTTCAAATATAATCAAAATTGGATGAATTTTCATAATATATAGGAGTTATAAAGTTTAATATTTCCCCAATTTCTCTCCACAATGTCTTAGTCCTTTTTTCTTAGAAAATTTAAGAGTCTTTTCTCAACCAAGTTTTTTTACATATTTTTGCTATTCTTATAGAAAATATAATTTTCCAAACATGTTCCCCGTGTTACCAACTTTGCAATGAGCTATTTCTTTTTGAGTTTGAGAATTCAGACTATCCACAATATCCATTTTTGTATTGACATTTCGAGTCTACAACAAGATAATTCAGATAGACAAAATTGCAATGAATAAAAAGCTACAAAAGCAATAAATAGGAATGGAAGCAAGAAAAAGAAATGAGCGCTGACCAACCAACTCTAACCTAAAAAAATGAAAAAAAACTTATCTCATGAAAAAGATATACAAGAGAAAATCAAATAAAAATATTTTAATTTTAATTTTAAATATAATGTTAGAATAAAATCAATATTATAATGGGCAATTTTGTTAAAAATAATAATTATTGAAACAATAATAATATTTTATTATTATATATAATGTTATTAGAAATAATTTCATTATTACTAATAATGGTGTTATTTATAATATTAATCATAAACACCCCAAAATTATATGTATAAGGAATGGGTGAATCCCATGGCATATAGAAAATGTATACACTATTTTTTCAATAATATTAATGTACATATATAATTTTTTGGTGAATATTTCATTAAATTATAAAATTTTGTTAAAGCTTAGCGATTTTTTCACTAGATTATAAAGTACTGCAAATTTTTGGTTAATATTCTAAAAAAATAGAAAACGTTGTAATATATTATCGATTACTTAATAATGTATAGAAACATATATAATTGTTGATACCTAATCCTTGTGATTGGGTGAATTTATGTAAATAGATAAATAGGAAATATGAACAGTCATCGGGAGACGAACTAAACAGTCTCTCCCTCATGTATATAATGAAGACCTACCTGATGGAATAGATAGTCGAATCATTTTTTGTCTTATGGAGTTACTGCCTGGCCTGACATGGTATCAGAGCCAGCTCCTTTTTAGCTTTTATGTCCCTTGTAACTCCCAGTCGACTCTCCTTATAGCTGAACTGCTCCTCCATATAATTAGCTGCTCCTGACATGGTAGCTGCCTCTCCATACTATCCACACTGTCCAGCGTTGTCCATGTTGTCCTCACTGTCCATAAACGTTTCATAAGAGAAGCGTTGTCCTAACATGGTAATTTTAGCGCTGGTTTGGAGAATCCTCTGAGTCGCTGAGTTGAATTCCCTTGAAATCAGCTAGACGACTTGCAATCATGGTATTTACGCTGGTATGGCTATGCTTTGAAGTTTCTTTGGCTATCTGTTGAAGTTTTTGGCCATAAGTTGAACGCTATGTATTAACACTGTTTTAATATGGTATTTACACTGTTTTGTTATGGTATTTACACTGATAACTTCCGATTTACATAGAGCTTTCCTACATTTCATATGAGACCGGCATGTGAATGACTGTATTTAACCGTGAGAAACATTGAGTAATGGTTTTCCATTCAAAGTTGCCTGGAGACTTGTGCAATGTGTGTAACAGTGCTCAGACCTGCATTGAAGTCAACGTGTGGTTCATTTGACATGATTGAAGTTTCTTCCGTTTATGATGGCATTGTCAAGATTTCTGTTCCCTTTTGTGATTATTAAAAACTAACAGTTTCTTCAGCGGGAACTTTATTCTTGCTCACAGATCGCGAGACTGAATCCGCTCCGCTTCAATCCTGCATCTAAATATAAATCAATTGACATAATTAGTGCCGCAACTCTAGTTCCTGTGTTCAAAAAGGCCGAAGGTTCAAAATGCCATTGCATCACATCTTCTACAGAGGAGCTATTTCACATAATAATGTGCTAAGTCCCAGGAGCGATACAAAGTAATATTTTTTTACTCAACATTTTGTGAGATTTCACATTATAATTATGCATTGTAGTTTACCTCGACATATTGCTGCCTGTTTTGGTACACTGCTGACATATACGCTGCCTGATTGTTTGTGATACATCATTTTAATACATGAGTTGAACTGTACGCTGCTCCATGCGTTGACTATTTTGGACACTGGCTATATATATATATATAATATATATATATATATATATATATATATATATATATATATATATATATATATATATATATATATATATTATATATATATATATATATTATAATATATAATATATATATTATATAATCTATATATATATATATAATATATATATATATATATTTGTTGTATTTAAGGCTGCATTACAATCTTGGTGTGTTACAATCTTGAACGCTGCCCAGTGTTTTGGAGAAACGTGGCACGCAATTGGTAAAGAACAGCAAGGAGTCGCTGCAGTTTCAACTGAATGATAGTGAAAGATATGTGGTGATGGAATTAGGTCTTATGTTGTTTTTTTTATGATGACATGCCATGGTATAATATGTGAAATATATATTGCATGATTGCAGTTGATTTCATTTTTTGGAAAGTCATAGCAAATAATTATTAGTTTTTTTGCTACGAATACTGTAATTATTTTTGGAATCAGTTCAAATTTTTATGATGGAGAAGTTTGTTGAAAAAGTGAAGGGTTCAGAAAAGAAGACAACTCTTCTTGCACATAGAGAGAATAATCTTTCTCAAGATTCTTCCAGAGAAAGAGGTGGAAGATATTTCAGAGGCAGGGGGGACAGAGACTCTCAAGGAGAAATGGCATATTGGCATTGCATTCACTGCAAAAAAAAATGGATCACATGATGCCTCTACATGCAAGCTACTATGGGAAAAAATTGAGCAGAAAAGAAACCAACAGAAAGGTAAAACTGATAATACAGACAAAGGTAAAGCACCTGAATCCACTTGCTATTTTGTGGCACAATGTAACATTGGAGTAAATGAAGATTTATTTAATGCTTCACTTGCTTCGTGGAAAAATTACTGGTTTCTTGATTCAAGAGCAACCTGCCACATGACTCATAGAAAAGATTTTTTGAAGATTTCATTGACAATGTTGATGGATCAGTATACTTTGCAGACCAATCAAAATCAAGCCATCAGGGCTTGGCACAATCAGGCTTAAACTGCCTGGTCTTCTAGACTTTATTTTGCATCATGTTCTATATCTCCCACAGCTCAAGGGAAACTTGTTGTCCTTGGTCCACATCTACCATCAAGGTCACTCCATTCATATGTTTGATGGCAAGCTTGAGGTAAGAAAAGCATCTGACCACTCACTTGTCATGAGGGGAATAGAAGAAGAAAGGCTTCCCAAGCTGCAAGGAACCTTTGCTCATGCAAAACATTTCTCACACAATTCTTATCACGAAGAAGGTACACTTCCATCAAGTTTATTATGGCATGCTAGATTTGGAAATTTGAACGATGACAATCTCCGCTTGTTGAAGAAAAATGGTGTTGCTGGTTTTCCTACAATTCCTAGGAAACCTAAGCAATGTGATGCTTGCATTCTAGAAAAGCATAGCAAACAGTCTTTTCATAATTCACATTCAAGAGCACATAGAAAACTTGAACTCATTCATTCAGATTTATGTGGTCCAATTCCTGTTCCTTCTGCAAATGGAAATAAATATATCATGACATTTATTGATGACTACACCAGAATGTGTTGGGTTTATTTATTGAAGAACCAAATCTGATGCTTTTCAAACATTCAAAGAATTTTCATAAATGGATTAAAAATGATGCACAATCTCATATTGGGTCTATTCGCACTGATAATGGAAAAGAATACACATCAAATGAATTTGAATACTATCTTTGCCAACATGAGATTAAACATCAAACAACAGTGCCTTATAATCTCCAACAGAATGGTGTAGCTGAAAGAATGAATAGTACAATCTTAAATATGGTACGATCCATGCTCTTCTTCAAGAATGTAAAGATAATGTTTTGGGATGATGTTGTTCTATGTGCTCCATATATAAATAATAGATTTCCATCTAATTCTATTAGAAACAAGACTCCTTATGAAATGTGGTATGGACATGTTCCTTCGGTAAAGCATCTCAAGGTCTTTGGTTCCACCTATTATGCGTTGATACCAAAGGTACATAGAAACAAACTTGGTGCTAGAAGTCATAAGTGTATCTTCTTGTGGTACTCAAACACCTCCAAAGCATACCACCTCTATGATGAAGTAAATAAGAAGTTTGTTATATCTAGAGATGCAATTTTTCTTGAATCATCCAAAACTAACAATGTTGTTGAGCAGCAACTTGATCGCTTGGATGGATTCGCAAAAGCAAAATCATTTCAAAAATTTGATAGTCAGATTCCACATCTTGAAGGGGGGATTCCTATACTAGATCAACATGTGGAATCTTCTTCTGAAGAACACTCTCCCCCGCATGAAACTCCAACAACGAAGGATGCTTTAAGTGATGTAATTAATAGAATTGGGAGACTCAATCTTGATTCAGTCCCAACTCAATCAATGGAGCAGCCTAGACCATGTAAAAAAGGTCCCCCAAAGTGGGTGACAAAGACACTTGAAAGTGTTCATCCTGATGAAGTTGGAAAGACAAGAACCAGAAATTCAAACCGGAAAAATGGAGGTGATGTAGATGACTCTATGGATGTTTCTTATGATTGTGAATTGAACTTGTCTACAAATTTTGAACCAACTTCCTTAAAAGAAGCTGCTTCTCATGATGAATGGAAAGAAGTGATGCAAAAGGAGTATGTTGCCCTCATAAATAATGGCACTTGGAAGCTAGTTGATCCTCCATTAGGAACCAAACCAATTGGCTGCGAGTGGGTCTACAAGAACAAGTATAAAGCTGATGGCTCACTTGACAAGCACAAAGTTAGGATTGTGGCAAAAGGGTTTGCACAAAAGGAAGGGGTCAATTATGAGGAGACTTTTGACCCCACAGAAAAATGGGCTACCATCCAGACACTCTTTTCACTAGCAGCTCAGAACGGTTGGAAAGTCCATCAAATGGATGTAAAAACTGCTTTCTTGAATGGAGATCTAAAAGAGAATGTTTTTATGTCCCAGCCTGAAGGATTTGCTGTGAAAGGACATGAACATAAAGTATGCAAACTTGTGAAGTCCTTGTATGGCCTCAAGCAAGAACTGCGAGCCTGGTATGAAAAAATAACTGAGCATCTTCTGAAACTCAATTTCAAACATTTTGATCTTGATGATGCAACATTATTTACCAAGAACGTTGGCAAAATAGTTGTATATCTTGTGGTATCAAAGCCAAAAGTCTCAAGCTCAAATCACACCCGGCTTGCGTTGGGGGGGAGATTGTTGGTCATTGGATAATCTAGCACTCCTTGTGTCTTTCGTGACATGGACTAACCGCATCTCGAGGATCTGTTAACTATGGCGATGCGTCTGTTTACTAACACCTGTGGGTTTTGGTGTAACAGCAATCGTGATCCCAACAACAATAATAAGAAAATTATTTAGTTAAACTAAAATATACTAATTTTCCATGTTTGAGGAAAAGAAAAATATTGGGTAATGATGCTCTAGTTTCTTATTATACACTATTACAAATTTTTACATTTTTTGTTTTGTTTTACCGCAAATGTCTTATTACATCCCAAGGGGAAACTAGGTTGAGAGGCACCCTACCACAAAGGTCTTATTGCATCCCAAGGGGGTCTAGTTGGAGAGGCACCCCCAAAGGTGTGTGATGTTCAACTCAAGAAGAGGAAAAATCATGTAAAGGAATTAATATGTCACGGAAACATAAGATAATATAAGGAAATAAAGGGTTAATTAAAATATTTATAGATTATAATGAATTGTTAAGGTGTCTAAAGGCAAGATAAAGGAAATAAGGGAGAGGGAGGATTGACCATGAAGAGGGTACGTAATATGGGATCACACGGAAAGATTATTCACAAAGAGAGAAAGGGATCAATGGGGAGAGGAACGTAATGGTGTATTCATTTCAATTATGTGGGAGAGTAAGGGAATCTAGTTTCTGCTTACATCCAATCCCCCCATCCCTATTAAGATTGTGATGATGCATAATAATTTCAAGGGCTTCATGAATTTTTCGTTTATACTAGTGGTTTTCTCTAGTGATAACCTTAGTATCTTCAAATAAGACACGATGACATGTTTTTTTTTAATGTTCCACCAATGTTGAAGATCTAGTTCTCCCATTTTTTTATGTCTAGACCATGTTTTTTTAGTCTAATTTTGAAGGACCTTCGAATTTCTCCAATATAATAATTTCCACAAGAACAAATGACTTTATAAAAAACTTGTTGGAGGTGATCTCGGCTATCTTTCATTGATCTCATCCTTTGTCTAATAGTTGAAAGGGGCTTGAAAGACATTTCAATATGTTTTTTTAGAACCGTAGCCAACTTGTTTGTGACTCCCTGAATGTATGGAAGATATGCTCTCTTGCTTACAATTTGGTTTCTTGATCTAGGTTGTTTGTCTTTATTTCTAGATCTAGCTCTTCTGATGGTCTTGATGATGTCCATATTTTTATATTCGATGTTTACAAAGACCTTTCTTAAATATTCAATTTCTTCTTCACAATGAGAGGTGTCCGATATTCTTAAAGATCTTGTGAAAAAATTGTTGAGTACCCCCATTTTTGTGTTGGGTGATGGTGTGAGTCTGCATGTAGTTAGTTATTAGTGTGTGTTTTCTTTATAAATACCTTATTTCCAAGAGATCCATCTTCATTTATTATTATGAGAATGTCTAAGAACAAAATGTTCATGTTTCCTTGAACCTCCATTGTGACCTTGATATGTTTAGATATACTGTTGAGGTGGTCTAGAAAGTTACTTAACTCCTCGTCACCATGCATTCAGTTGACACTAGTATCATCAACGAATCTAATCTAAAATTTTGGATTTAACAGGAAAGTTTCAAGAGTTTTATTTTCAAATATAGGGGATGGTGGAGACCCCATAACTACTCCAAATGTTAGCTCAAAGAATTTACCTTGGAAGGTGAATAAATTGGATCGAAGACATATTTTAGTGAGCTTTGTAGTTTCAGGATCCGTGACCTCTTTTACAATATGTACAGCTTCCTCCAAAGGTTTCTTTGTCAAGAGTTGGGCAACATCAAAACTTACAATTTTATCACCATGATCTAACTTTTCCTTTTTAATGAATTCAACATAATGGTTGGAATATTTTATGAATGAGCTAGTCTTACCAACTAGAAGGGCCAAGGTGCTAGCAACATATTTTTCCAATTCATATGTTGGTGCCCCAATAGTGTTGACAAGAGGACTGAGAAAGGCACCTAATTTATGGATTGTTGGGATCCATAAGTTCAAGGGATGATTTCACTATCAGGAGATAGTCACTTCTTAAGTTTTGCATCCAGGTTTGAGCCTATGATGGATTTTTTAACAATTCTAGTAATTTTAGGAATAGGGTTATCTTTTAGCTTCTTGTAGCTACCACTATTATAAAGGTCGTCTTTCATTTTGGTTATGTTTTAATTTTTATCCATAACCATTATTGCCCTAGCTCCACCTTTCGAAGTAATTGATTTGTTGAAGATGATTCTTCTTTTATTATGACCTTCTTTTCTGCTCTTGCTCTAGCCCTCTTGGCCACTAGATTTGCCTCAACGCTGACCGCGATCTTCTACATATCTTCCATTGTGGCAGGCTCTCTCTCTCTTAGTTGATAAGCCATGTCAGCGTCAAAACCATCGAAAACTTCATCATGGCTAGCCCCACAAGTGGCCTTAAATGATCAGGAATTGATTTGTAGACTGAATTGAATCTAGTGCAGTAATCTTGAACGGACTCAATGACATTTTGATTGATGTGCTCATATTCTTGAAGGATCTCAAGAGGATTTTTCTTGATTTCCCAACGATCTAAGAATTGTCTTTGTAGATAATCCAATGTAGCAGTGCTAGCAGCAAGCAAATCTATGAACCATTTCCTAACTTCACCACTAAATGTCTTTGCAAACAATCTCATTGTCACATTTTCTGCATCAATCTCATGAAGGTCACCAAAATCTGCCATTCGGTCCACATGTTGTTGAGCGGTAGTGCTGTGAGGAGTTCCATCAAACAAAGGAATTTTTCTCTGATAATCTGCAGGCATATCATCTAGAACTTGAGGCACGAGAGGTGCAAAACGGGCAGCCATCACTCTTGGCGGATTCGGTCTGGGGGATGTTAGGGGAGTAGGTGCAGCTGATGTGTGAGGTGTATGAGGAGGGGTGTGCAGAGGAGATGCAATTTTGGATGTAGAAGGAGTAGATGGAGGTGAATTTACAACAAACTTTTGATATGTGATATTAGGCTGCAAAAGAATAGTGGGAATGAAGGGTGGTTAAGTGGGAATCCTTGAGGTAGATGTCGTGACGGAAGATCCAAGTGTTGCAGATGCAGCCTCTAGGAAATCAACGATATTTGAAGTGTGAATTTCAGTCTGAAGGTGCTTCAAGATAAAATTCTCAATTGATTTATTATTTCTCTCAACTTCAAGAGCTGCAGCAAAATCAAGATTTGGAACTATAGAACCAAGAGCACTTTCGGATTTGGTTTCAAACAATGACAATTCAAAACATGCATCAAAATCAAGTTCTTCAAGATACTCAAAAATTGCAGGACATGAACGATATTTAAACACGGGAGTCACAAAGCTCTCTTGACGAAATACTCTTGGAATCAAATTGGGACTTTCATAGATAGGGGGCGGATTTTGATTAGGATTAGCTCTGGTATGTCTTCTTGAAGCCAGTGTGCTTTTTCAAATGATCAAATGGACATAAACAGCTTTCTCAGCCTATGAATTCGTAAGCTTATCATCCACAGCTTAGAATCATAAAATACATCGGTGTGTTTGCAGGTTAGATTTTCTGTTAATGATACTAGACTCGAGATTGACTGAAGTAGCGTTTATCTACTTGCGCTAATGCAAAGAAAAAGCGTTTCGAAGGCTGCCTGGCTAATCTTTAGACTCTGTCTGTAGTTTCAACACGAAGAATACTAACAAACAATCAAATTAAGTTCCCCAGTGGAGTCACCACTAGGTTAGAGCCTAGATTTACCTCAGGCTGAAAAGGTAAGCTTCTAGGTCCACATCAAACCACGCTCAGCCTCGTAGCTAGCCCTACGAGGACAGGAGAGGGCTCTCTCCGAGTCAATCTCAGTAAAGATAATCGATGGGGCTCGAGATGACCAAAATAACAACTTATTTTAGGTTAGGTATGAAGTACAAGGGTTTGATTTGAGTTTTTGGGGGTTTTGAGTTGGAAAAAGGGAAGGAAAATTTTGGTCCGGGGATGAGATAGTTTTTGCAGAGTTATAATTGGGGCAAGGAAGGCAATTATTTTAATGCTTTAAAAGTGAATAAATGGATGAATCAGACCGGTGAGGAGCCAAGGATGGCAAGAGAGTCTCAAGAGTCCTCCTCAAATAGATGAAAACATTGAAAATTAAACAAACGTTCAAAGTAGAGCATAGCAGTCCAGTGAATTCTACTTTAATCACTCATTTGTTTAATTTCAGAAGTAAAGGGAAGGGAAAATGATAAACATAAACATCAATGAACTTACAAGTACATAGAGAAACACACCATAAAAGCACAGAGGCACATGGATCCTAACAAGTGTTGCAAAACCCTGGACTTTCCTTTGCCAAAAATGCAGAGATAAAAAGTACAATGAAGTGCCAAACAATCCCAAGTGTCCAACCCTAAAAATGACTTAGAAATTACATGATATAGACTATCCCAACCCATTTCCATGCCTCTAGGGGTCTAGCTCATCATTCTAAGAGCTGTTTCAACCAATTCTAAAGAAAGAACTAAAATCTAGGCAATCAAACAACTTGCCTCTATAAGGTAGGAAACTGATTCATTCATTAAATTTTCACTTTTTAGTGAATGAATCCTCTAGAAAAAGTAAAAATATGCCAATATTACATCCTGATCCTCCAATTACATCTAGATAGGTAAAAAATTATATCACAAAGCAAAACTAGTCAAAACTGGCCGAATTTCTGAGCTGGAAGGTGAAGAATTTGGCAAAAATCCTCTATGCACCGCGCCAAATCCTCTATGCATCGTTCCGGTTTGGAGCTGAATGTGAGGCACTTCCTGAAGTCAAAATTGAGCCCAAGATAGCTCATTGGAACGCCCTGCCTATCTACTTTCCACCCCAAGTGGCATTTTTCAATTTGGTGTCCATTTTCCCCTCCAAAACGTCAATCACCCAGGACTGCTTCCTGTGTGTCAAAATAGGGGCAGTGAGGTCATTGTTTGAGTGTTTTTGACCTCTTGGGGATTCAATCATTGCCCAAACTTCTTGGACATGCACCAACAGTCATGATTTTCATGCCAAATCCAAATTATAAATTTTTTACAATTTGGAGCCCTCTAGAAAAAGCGAGAACCACGTGGCGCAGCGCATAGGGAGGAAAACCCTGTTTTTTAATGCAAAAACTTTCAAAATGAAAAAATTTCTCCAAATTTCTTGAAATTTGGGCTAGAGGTGCCTCATCAAGTATCATGCTAGGCTAAAGAGGCTTCGGCTAATATCTGAAGGCGATCATGCTCCTTTTGCCTCTTTTGCTTCTTTATTGCCTTCTTCAATTTTACCTTTAGGTTTCTTATTCATGCCTTGGCGCTCATATTGCGCGCCCTGTAATGGAATGCCTTGTTTCTCAAAAATGGTTTGTCCCTGTTGGCCTTTTCCAGTAGTCTCTCCAGGTGGATGTTGATTCTCTCGAGCCAAGACTCCGGATCATCATTAATCTCTTGCTCCAATGAAGTGAGCTCAATCCTTCTCCTTTGAGCAGCTTGGCGATTCTCACGGATGTTTTGCAACTCCATGATTTCTTGTTGATCTTCAAGTTGTTTGTTCCTTTGCTCCAAGTATTTCATAGTCCACTTAGCCCTCTCCAAGTCAAGGGACAAGGCTGTGATCTCTGTTTGCTGCTCCTCGATGATCTCTCTAAGATGTGCATTTTGCGAGCCCATGTCTGTAACATCATCCTGAATGAGAATGAAATCAGTCTCTCGCTCATCAGAGGGCCCCTCGTCCTGCATTGGCCTTTTGCCTCTGTCCTGTACCTGTGATGCTAATGTCGGAAGCGGGGCCCCTTCTACCCCCGGTGGAGATAACACTTGCTTTGTCGCTGCAAATAATTGCCTCGTGCCCTTCTGATATGTAATGAAGACCGATATAGTAGCAATGTGTGGATCATGGCCTTCTTGCTGATGAGAATGTCCACCAGTCTCATGCCCAACCTCTAAAAGTCCCTGTGAAGCTTTGACAAAGTAATGAGAGATGAAATTATCCTAAGTGATGCTCTGTAATCCAAGCTGATGAACCACCAAAATCTTGATGAGAGAAAAATGGCAAATATTGTTGAACTGCTGCTCAGGGGTTTTGTACTACACAAGGGTGGTCATCCTCTCTATGTTGGAACATATGAAATAAGGAATGTTCATCATCCTTACCCGGGTGAAATGCATGAGTAACCTAATTTGATAAGCATATAGTTTGGAGAAGCAACCTTTGCAACTGAAATACTTCATGATTAATTTCATTAATGGAGTATACTCATCTTTGAGATATCGGAAAGGGAACACTCCCTTTAGCTGGCTCAAGAAACCAGGTTTCATATATGGCTCATAATGTTGCCAGTCAATCTTCTGCCTCTTGTTCCATGGTTCTCCAATGTTAGGTATGTCGGTTGCCAATGAGATAGAATCTGGTGTAAGTGTGAAAGTGGCACCAACCAAAGTAACTCGATCACCATGCAAATTTAATACAAATAAGTGAGCCAACTCCTGATGGACTTGAACAGTAGCAACCTTTTCACAAAATTCATAACATGATTGAAACTGGAAACAAGAGACGGCAAGAGGGTAGGCCTGCAATTCTGTAAGGGTGGTCGGTTCTTCTCTAACATGTCTGCCACCTTTATGAGGCCTCTGGGGTGCATGTCCCTCTGCGGGTGAGTCAATTTGGGTCTCCACTTCATAATCGGTTGAATGACCAGATGACATAACTGCTACTATACAAACTGCCTTGGAGAAATAGATGCTGGTGATAAAACTGTGTTGGACTGCTCTGTTGTGTTGTGGTTGAATTCTGCCACCAAAGGGAGAAAAGATGCAACAAGGGACTATTAGGAAGGGAGAAAATAGTAAGGGATTAGGGACTTTGGGGACTATAGGGATTAGGGAAATGTAGGAGGGTTTTGGGGGATTTGATGTATAGGGTAGGGTTTGGGGTTTTTGGAAACATGTGGCAGGGAATTGGGGATACAGGTTTAGTAATCTTTTGGGGGTAGGGAAGAATGAAATCAGGGAGAAATGGAATAAGGGAGAAGGGAATGATGGAAAGCAGGGAGAAATAGGATGGAGGAGTGAGTTTGGTGGCAAAACAATGACTTTGAAACCCACAACAATTTTTCCTTTGAGGTACTTTAGAGGTAGGGTTTAATATTTTGTTTCGATCGTTGTCATCCATAAACCACCATAACTTATCATAAAATTGGATGAAACATCAAGATGCCGACCCTACCTAGCAAATCAACGCAAGTTATGGGCAATTTGGAGAAATTTCAAACAATTTTGGGCCTTGGACTGTATGCGCCATGCCACATACCCAATGCGCCGCGTCATCCCAGTGTGATGTGCCTGTGTTAATTTACACTATGCGGCCGCTCCCAGTGCGTCGTGCCTCTCCAGTGCGCTGTGCCACCTGCTCTATGCGCCGCGCCGGCCAAGTTTCCTCCAACTTCACCCAAATTGTGCACTTGCTCAACCAATTTGCGTTGAATTGCT
This sequence comes from Pinus taeda, assembly GCA_000404065.3. Taxonomy (NCBI): domain Eukaryota; kingdom Viridiplantae; phylum Streptophyta; class Pinopsida; order Pinales; family Pinaceae; genus Pinus; species Pinus taeda. The sequence continues at coordinate 52,579 of APFE031218551.1, forward strand.
TCCCTTTGATCTTGGCATGCAAAATGACATTAATCCTCATGGAATTATCTTTATAAATATATGGGTTTGATTTTTGTCTGTCCAAAACCCAACTTTGTAATGTTTGGCATTGGCACTTTTTTACAATTTAATACAACGATGTTTTTTAAATTCCATTTTGATTTTTGACTAAAATGATGAAATTCTTGGCAATGTTTTGCAGGGATAGCTGACATGGAATTTGGCAAAGGAGACCAGGGTTGTGCCTGAACAATTCAACTAAAAAACTTTTGCAAATTATTACAAAAATGAAATGTCGACTTTTCTTCAAAATAGAGTTTTCAAGAAAAGTCATAATCCATCCATATGACGATGAAAATATTTGAAATAACAACTTATTAAGAACCTCCCTCTGGCCTACTGGCTTTATTGGACATCTTGAAGACAAAATTGGTGAAAACCCTAGACCTAGTGATTGAAATGACACTTGCTAATCAAAAGACTAAAACATGATTGTAAGTGACCTTTAAAACTTGATTTTGATGAACAGACCTGAACCAGCAATGTAAGGCATGAGGGGTAATGAATGACCAGACCCTTCCGTCAAATTATGGCATGCCCCTAGCGGAGTGTAACTGAGTGAAACGAGCGAGACACCTAAAAATGAAATGCAATAAGAGAAATGATCTCTGATGGAGGGATGTACAGACCGACTCTAACAATATCGAACACAACAGTTGCAATGAGTGCAAGAGGAAGGTTGTTGACAACAAAAAGGATAAACAAAGTTGTAAGATCGAGAAAATCCACTCATAATGAAAGAAACTGTGGAGACTCAGGCTATGAGGTGGTGACACAACATATAGATCGCATGAAGACAGAGAATAGAACAGAGAAGGAGTTGCATGTGCTAAAGAAGCAACTCAGGAAGAACATGAAGCTACGTAGATAGATGAATGAGTTGTAGTAGGAACTGGAACATCCGTGGGCGCAATGTGCACTCACATATGAAACTATGCTTGTACAAGTTAATGATCCATCCTAGCAGATGACACGAAGCAGACATGGTGAGCAGTCTTGTTGATCACATGTAAGGGATTAAGGAGGATGCAGGTAATCATGCACATGCATAAAATCCAACCCATTCAACACATTCACCAAGGTGAAGACAAGAAGAATGTCCAACTGGAGTTGAACATGTACTTTAGCGGGTTGATGTGCATGACCACCAACACACACTTGATGATTAGGATAGGCACTATGCATTAGTGTGTTTTTGGTTCAGTTGCACCTAAGAAGACCATGCGCATGTTAGTAGACAATTTGGATGAAGGCGCCAAACTAATGCACCAGTTGCAACGGAGGCAAGAGTTTGCTTCAACAAGATGTCACAATGACGTGCATGCACACCATCACGAATGATCAAGCTTGGCATCATCTCACCACCTTCACCAGCACAAGCATGCTAAAGACTTGGTCTCATCACAACAGACTGAGTGTTAGTGATGTCTTGCAAGGCTTTCTCAAGCCATGTTGTCTCACATGAGTACATGTGCATTTTAATGTTGAGTCGTGTCAAGTGTAAGTCAAGTGTCAATAGTTGGATGTAACAATCATAGAGTAGGTGAAGAGTCATGATGGTAGTTGAACTGTCACAAAGGGGATCGTTAAGGGTCATGTTGTAGAAATTGTTGGGCACTTCAACCCCAATCATAAATTTCCATAAAATGAGGGCTCCTAAGTACCTAAAAGTGTTGCTTCACTGCCTAAAGAAACAAGGTTAGCTGATTACATCATCTCCCAGAAGTTCTCCACTAAAAACTGCTCATAAATGGTCAAAATTGAACCATACTAAAAACCCAATGCAAAGGGTGTGATTCATATCACCTTCCCAATGTACAAGGTGCGATGCATACTGAATTTCTCCTCTGTAGGGTGCGATGGTCGGGAATGGACAAATGGCAGGGACAAAATGCGAGGTGGAAGATCATGGAATCTTCTAGAAGCTTCCCCTCTAACACTTGCCTCTCTGTTTTCGACCGGGGATGAGTAAGAGATCATCATTCTCCAAGTGGAAGCAGGAACTATCAGAGAGAGGACACTAATCAAGACCGCAGAAGATGACTCGCCTCCCTATAATCATCTATATATGGATTCTTCATCACAGAGATCTAGAAGCTAGAATTTTGTATCTTATAGAGAAGTGTTGTTGGTTTTCTGGTGTACATTCATAGTGTTGGGTGATCTAAGCTTTAATTGAGGTGAAGAAGGGCTTTCTAGCTGGAGGATGATGATGTGTCAGAACATATGGTTGTAATCCTCTTGCTACTTTTCATCTTAATAAAGCTATTCAAGTTTTCCTCCATATTCTTGTGTACTTGTTTATATATGCATTTTTATAGTTAACGCACATCTGGTCCTATGTTATTTATGAATATAGATCTTTGTTCTTCGATATTAGTATGTTGCTGTGATTCCAGAGGTGCTCTTTGAATATGGGCAGACGAAGAAGAAGCGGTAAAGCTCTATCAGGAAGGAGAGGAAATCAAGGGCAAGACTAAGGTTGGTCTCCTTGGTTTCCCTCTTGTCTATTTTCATAAAGGAAAACGAAAGTAGACTTTAATTGTTTGTTTCTAAGATAGATACCAGTCTTACCAGGAATAACAGCATCCGAGTGGACATTATTCCCGGTAACAGGTCACCCCACCCTTTGCTATAAATAATCCCTCATAACTCATTATAGAGTCATTTGGTTAGCCAAGCTTCTGATAAGCCTATCCTGGAAAGAGCTTGGATGGTATTGTAATGCGCCTTGGCTTCTTCACTGCACAGAGCTAGTTCACCTCTTTGGAGGATGTGGCTATAACGTTCTATTATTGGGGCTAGTAGGTTTACATGGATGTATTGTATGATTGGAACTTACACTTCTTTATACAATAAGAGCCAACTTATTTTCACACATGTATTGTATCTGTTGTAAGACTGATCTTTAACACTTGTAATGCATGTTGCTTTAACCTATGCTCTACATTTGAACTGATTCATTTGTTGTAATGCATAGTCTATTAATGGAAATGTGTTGTATAATGTTAATGCTATCACATCCGTGTCAACTTCTCTGCCGAACATCTGATCCAGGTGGATGTTGGTGGCCACCCACCTATCCCATTTGGACCCCCACAATTGTCTCTTTCAGCAATTTCAATTTCCTTAATTGTAGCACAACTTACTATTTTAAGCATTTTTTCGGGTCCTGAACTTCCGGAGCCGTTTTCAGGCCCTAAACGATATTTTTTTTGGAATCCAGGGGAAACATGGGTCCATGGAATGGACCGATGTTTCCCATTCCAAAAATGGTAGTCCTCGAATAGATCTTTCTAACGAGCTATCATACGTGTCAAACGGAGATCGTATGCCAAAGTTACGACCCCGGGAAATTGATGTGCCAATTTACCCAAAACGGGGCCCACAATTTGGCGTTTCATCTTCTAAGGGTCGGTTTTGGAATGTGAAGGGTTTTCCATTGTTTCTCATAATAAATAGGCCTTCGAGCCTCATTGTAACACAAGTTCGGAACAGTTCAGAGACATGTAGCCGCACATCTCTTCTCAGAGATAAGCTACCATAGTCCTAGCTGGTTTATTTCCAAAGCTGGTTGTAAGCATATTTCGGTATTTTCCATTAATGAAATGAAGTGTTATTTCCGCTGCATCTCTTTATTTATGGTTATCGCATCTTTGTATTTATGGTTATCTCTGTAATCTATTGCGTTCCTATTTAAATCCGGATCAAATGGAAATAGAAATTTTAAATTGAAATTTACATTGAATAGAATATAAATACAAATTAGCATGTACATCTAGGAATTGTCATAGAAATTGAAGTGTACGTTAAAATAAAATTGAAATAAAATTAAAAATTGCAATGTACATGAAATCTGTGTTAAAATTTCACACGTACATTGAAATCAATGCGCTAGAAATTGAACAAACCTAAAATAGAATTAGAACTTAAACTTACACTAAAATCAATGTGTTTTAAAATCACATCAACTATAAAATCAGCTGATTAAAAATTGAGATGTCCAAGTAAATCAATGTGAGAAATATGAAGGTGACATTGAAGAGAAATTGAAATTGACTCTTTTAATGTAACCAATTATGCACAGAGAGAGCTAACAATTAGTCAAAGAGCACACATGTCACAAAATGATCATTGAAAACTAGGTCTTACGGTCAATTCGCACCTCAGTACCCTTGGACAAATTCCATAGTTGACATGCAGACTTTTTCCACTCATTCACCCAATCAATTAAATAACTTGTAATCATCAATGTATTCAGTAATTGAATGTCTAGATGTTTCTATTTCGATTTCTAATGTGGTAATTGAGATAGGAATAAAACAAGAAATAAAATGGAAATACAAATTTGAAATTGAAATTGACATATAATAAAATATAAATACAAATTAACATGTGCATGTAGGAACTACCATAGAAATCGACATGTACGTTAAAATCAAATTGAAATAAAATTAAAAATTACAATGTACATGAAATCAATGTGTTAAAATTTCACACGTACATTGAAATTGCTGCGCTAGAAACTGATCAAAACTGAAATAGAATTAGAACTGAGATTTACACTAAAATCAATGTGTTTGAAAATCACATGAACTTTAAAATAAGCTCATTAAAAATTGAGATGTCCAAGGAAACGAATGTGACAAAATATGAATGCGACATTGAAGAGAAATTGAAACTGACTCTTTTAATGAAACCAATTATGTACAGAGAGAGTTAACAAGTAGTCAAAGAGCACACATGTCAAAAAACAATCATTGAAAACTAGGTCTTATGGTCAATTCGTACCTCAGTAACCTTGGATAAATTCCGTAGTTGACATGCAAACTTTTTCCACTCGTTAACTCAATCAATTAAATAACTTCTGATCATCAGCGTACTCAGTAATTGTATGTCTGGATGTTTATGTTTCAATTTCTACTGTGGTAATGGAGATAGAAATAAAATAAGAAATTGAAATTTGAAATTGAAATTGACATTGAATAGAATATAAACACAAATTAACATGTACATGTAGGAGTTGTCATAGAAACTGATATGTACGTTAAAATCAAATTGAAATAAAAATAAAAATTGCAATGCACATGAAATCAATGTATTTAAATTTCACACGTACATTGGAATCAATGTGCTAGAAATTAAAATTTACATGTAGGAATTGTCATAGAAATTCACATGTACGTTGAAATCAAATTGGAACAAAATTAAAAATGGCAATGTACATGGAATCAATGTGTTAAAATTTCACACGTACATGGAAATGAATGCGATAGAAATTCAACAAAACTGAGATAGAATTAGAACTGAGATGTACACTAAAATCAATGTGTTTTAAAATCACATGAAACTTAAAATAAGCTCATTAAAAATCTAGATGTCCAAAGAAATCAATGTGACAAAATATGAAGGTGACACTGAAGAGAATTAGAAATTGACACTTTTAATCAAACCAATTATGTACAAAGAGAGTTAACAAGTAGTCAAACAGCACACATGTCAGAAAACAATCATTGAAAACTAGGTCTTATGGTCAATTCGCACCTCGGTACCCTTGGACAAATTCTGGAGTTGACATGTAGACTTTTTCCACTAGTTAACTCAATCAATTAAATAACTTGTGATCATCAAAGTACTGAGTAATTGTATATCTAGATGTTTCTATTTCGATTTCTAATGTGGTAATGGAGATAAGAATAAAATGAGAAATAGAAATGGAAATAGAAATTTGAAATTGAAATTGACATTGAATAGAATATAAATACAAATCAACATGTACATGTAGGAATTGTCATCGAAATTTACATGTACGTTGAAATCAAATTGAAATAAAAATAGAAATTGCAATGTCCATGAAATCTATGTGTGAAAATTTCACACGTACACTGAAATCAATACACTGGAAATTGAAATTGAATTGAAATGTACATTAAAATCAATGTGTTTGAAAATCACATGAGCTTTAAAATAAGCTCATTAAAAAATGAGATGTCCAAGGAAATCAATTTGTCAAAATATGAAGGTGACAATGAAGAGAAATTGAAATTGACTCTTTTAATGAACCAATTATGTATAGAGAGAGGTAACAAGTAGTCAAAGAGCACACATGTCAAAAAACGATCATTGAAAACTAGGTCTTATAGTCAATTTGCACCTCAGTACCCTTGGACAAATTCCGTACTTGACACACAGACCATTTCCACTTGTTAACTCAGTCAATTAAATAACTTCTGATAATCAGTGTACTGAGTAATTGTATGTCTAGATGTTTCGATTTCGGTTTCTAATGTGGTAATGGAGATAGAAATAAAATAAGAAATAGAAATGGAAATAAAAAATTGAAATTGAAATTTACATTGAATAGAATATAAATAGAAATAAAAATAAAAATTGAAATAAAAATAAAAATTGCAATGTACATGAAATCTATATGTTAAAATTTCACACGTACATTGAAATCAATGTGTTAGAAACTGAACAAATCTGAAATAGAATTAGAACTGAAATGTACACAAAACTCAATGTGTTTGAAAATCACATGAACTTTAAAATAAGTTCATTAAAAACTCAGATGTCCAAGGAAATCAATGTGACAACATAACAAGGTGACACTGAAGAGAAATTGAAACTGACTCTTTTAATGAAACCAATTATGTACAGAGGGAGTTCAAAGAGCACACATGCCAGAAAATAATCATTGAAAGCTAGGTCTTATGGTCAATTCGCACCTTAGTACCCTTGGACAAATTCCGTAGTTGACATGCAGACTTTTTCCACTCGTTGACTCAATCAATTAAATAACTTCTGATCATCAGTGTACTGAGTAATTGTATGTATAGATGTTTCTATTTCGATTTGTAATGTGGTAATGGAGATAGAAATAAAATAAGAAATAGAAATGGAAATAGAAATTGGAAATTGAAATTTACATTGAATAGAATATAAATACAAATTAACATTTACATGTAGGAACTATCATAGAAATTGACATGTACGTTAAAATCAAATTGAAATAAAACT
>APFE031218557.1:0-22425 GCA_000404065.3 Pinus taeda
ATTTGTATCATCCAAGAATTGTTCATTTATGTAATGTAAAGGAGGTTTCCCCCTCGAAGAGGCTGAATTCTAAGGCGTTGATCTATCTTTTCTATCTTTTCTTCAGCTAGTTTCATAACACACTCCAGACAATGACAGGTCAAATTTATGACAGTGAAAATGTATATGAATTTGACCCCGCCCAAGACAGAAAAATAATAGTTCGAAGACCTTCAACTAATAAAATAACATACGCTAATAGTTTGTACAGTCAAAATACAATTTGTATGAATGCAAATTACTAGTACAATCTGGCGGAACAATCCAAATTCTTACCCTGTAACCCTTCTCACAAATGGAGCCATCAAAATACAAATTCCAGACTTCATATAAAAATGTTTGACCTTGTTATTTGTTTAATTTTGACCTCAACCTATTCTAACTTCCATTAATACATAAATAATTAAAAAAAAAAAAAATTATTATACCTTTGTATCTACTGCATAAATGGGATCATTATTTTGCTGAGGTCCACTGATTATCATATATTCCATTTGGACTTCCCTATATAATCTTTTCAACTCACTAAACAATGGGATTGATCTATAAGACATGACCATCTGCAATGTTCCTCCTAATCTTGATTCCCAAGACCGAGACAATAGCATGCCAAATATAGTTGGAATATATGTTACCACTATGTCCATCATTACACTCTTGGAAGGTATTTGTGCCATGTCGAATCTAGCTAGAATATATACTACCACTATGTCCATCATTACACTCTTGGCCAGTATTTGTGCCAAAGTTACAACTAGATCTTTTATCATCCCTAAAAATTTACTTTTTTGGAATAAAATGAGAACAAGTCCTTGTAAGGTCTGGTAATATGAAGCCCTATATGATCCATGAATGACTTAGGCATTAGGTTATGTGAAGCTCCAGAGTCTAACATGGCATTATGAAGAACCATAACTGATCCCAAAAATCTTTTCCTTGTGATGCATTAAAGAATTACATATTAAGCTTGCATTTAACCATGAAATTGCAAGTCCATAAAACAAGAGGAAGAGAAGAATAGAAACTCATGCATAGAAGACACAAAATTGATATTGGAGTTCGTCCAGGAGGGACTACATCTCAGTGCCCTGCTCAAATTAGTGGGGAGGCCCTGTTTTCATTAGATGGAAAAATAATGAAAGTACATCAAAATTCAAAATGACGACCTTAGACCTCCAAAATTGAAGAAGCCCGAAAATTGTAGATCTCTGATGGAGAAACGAACAACACAGTTGAGTTCATGGCGTCGAGAAATGCTGAAACCATATAAAATTTGTTGAAAAATGACAAAGTGAAATTCTAGCCCCGTGGAGAAATTGCTCAGATCATGGTTCTATCCCCTCTCTACACTGCTCAGGGTTCCACCTGCATAGAAATCTGTTCCTGCTCCTAGCCTGCCTCCTCGCGCACTATGCAAAAGATGATATACTTCTTGGTGGGCGGATTACCCAATGAGGACCATTAGCGCATTGGTGAACATGGCATTTGGTTGAGGAGGGGTTGCGGGGTCAAATCCCGCCCCTTCCAAATTAACAAGGAATGTTTTATTTTTGGCTTGATTGTTGGGTGATGGCTCCACGGTTTTGGTGGCCCGCGCCTCGTTCCCACCAGAGGTTACTGTTATCACTCAGGTTGTCCCTAAGCTCCTGAAGGGATACGGCCGAGGTAACCACAAACCAATCTTTGGATTGCAGGTTCTAGCCCACCTGCAATAAGAGAGGGCTCTCTCTTAATGTTTTAGCTTTGTTGATGATGATTTTAGGCTATCTGTTGGGTTCAGTGGGTTTTGTTGGTGTTTGGGTGGAAGATAGATGTAAGGAAGATAATTCCAAGCAAAGAGGCAAGGGATATTGTGATAAGTTTCAAACCATTGGGCATGGAGTCATGGATTGATGTTTGCTGTTGCGTTTTCTTGGTCACAAGAGGATTATATAGCAGGATAGCTACACGTGAAAGAATACCAATTTCTGAAAAGATGGGATGAAAGTCAAAGACGAAAGGCAATTAAGAATCTTTCATCAACTAACAGAGAAGGGCAATGAATGTATGGTTATCTAGGAGCAATTAAGAATTCCTAACTAATCATTCATATGTGAAAGAAATAGTGTAAACATGATCATTTAAGTATGCATATTCATAACTATTCCTGATGAAAACATATAGAAATCACAGAAATTGAGCATAGGGTGCTGCCAAGCAAATCCTAAACTATTCTTCTTTTCTGTAAATTCAGATGGTGGAACACAGATGGTAAAACAAACATGAAGTAAAACTAAAACAGAGTTAAGGAACACTTATTAAGCCATGTAGAAGCACAGGAATTCCACAGTCACTCTTTGGCCAATTAGACACAGCAGACAGTTTTCAGAATCCATGCATTTCAGCAGTCTTTGCTTATAGAAGTTATCACATTTATAGTGTGAGTCTCTGCTCAAGCAAAATATCAAACTAACGAAGAACAACCAACCAACCCTTACTACATTTTTTAGGGTTGTATATATAGGTAAAATATCTAAAAGTATTTATTACAACTGACCTAAATAGGTCTGCAAGAAAAAAGCTTTCTAAAACCTAACTTATGCTGGAATTAAATGCAAGTAAGTCTTTTTTGGGCTGCGCCAGAGGCAGCTGGATCAAAAGTGAGTTGATGGGGTGTTGTCTGTGACTTGGATCAGTGGTTCTGTAATAACTGTACATTGAGTTCTGGTCCACTAATCTGATGTCAGTTTTAATGTGCAGTCAATTGTGCTGGTGAGCTTTGAATGGTTCCTTAACTGCTTCCTGACTTTCGAGGTTTCTTTCTAATGCTTCATTCGCCTCGAGCCCTGAGAAGATATCTGCTGATACACTTTGCCGCTACACTGATACTCTTTGACATGGTTTTTGGCTGCATATTTGCTCTAATATTCTTTAACCTCTGAACCGGGTCTCTCTCTGTCTTCTGATGCGTTCAAAACTGCAAAATTGGGCTTTTTCTGCCCTTTTCGGTGCAAAATTGGCCGAGGAATTAAAATATTCCCTAAAGATTCTCCAATATGGCCTATTTCATCGAAAACTGCCTCAGAAATTCAATCCGGGGCTCCGAAGCTTGATTTTTGCGCTTGTGCGTTTCCTTTTTGAGCTGCTGCCGTCAGCATGACATCAGCGGTACGGCGGATGACATCAGCAGTGGGACTCCCATGTACGGATGTGACGTCATCATGCTGATGTCAGCAGGGTGACGTGGTAGTACGACAGGGTGATGACGTGGCGGGACACGGTGGCAGGGTGACGTGAGCTAGGCGCAGGCAGGAAGGGGTGAGGTGGAGGCGATGTGGCGGGGTGACGTGGTGCTCCTGTTACGCGAGGGGAGGGTGGTTTTGGTATGCATCAGACCACCTTTGCTACGGAGGTGGTTTTTTTCAGGGGCGGCCCGATGCAATGGGATGCCGCCAACTGTCCCGGCGTATGTCAGTAAAACCGTCGGACATCGGGTGCTAACAACCACTCACAAGAGGGCGCTCGATATGCATAAGAGCCGTCAGATCTGGGAGGGTTGATCCGATGATGGTCAGGAGGAGAAGATGCACGGGGTTTAGTTAAGGTGCGTGCACGATAAACTTTAATATTTGCAGCGGCGGGTGGGTTTCAAACTTTAGAAAATGGTGCAATGTGTTTGGCGTGTTGGTTATTTATTAATCAACTATTAATAAATTCCAAAAATGAAATGTGCGAGGGTTTGTGAATGCATTTGAAGGGGGGTTTTTGTGTTTTGGAAGGAGTCCAAACACCTCGGAGGGGAAGTTTATGCAGAGATGAGGGTTCTTACTAGGATCCAGGTGACTTAGTAATTCCCAAGGAGATACTTATGGTTATGTTTCAACCAAAGGAAGGGGATATTTACATAGGGGAATTATTAGCATAGTTCTAATAGGGGGAAGGGAAATAGATAGGGATTTACATAATAATGTCAGGAGTTAATATGAAAATGACAAGAAAGCGTTAAGTTTCAGAGATCTTAGGCTTCAAAGGGGAGATAGAACTTTGCAGAGAAAATATGTACCCTCCTTGGACAAAGCAGATATTTATCAAGGAAAATGATATGGGAAATGATGAAACTAAGAGGTATCAAGCAGATCTTGACCTCTTTAGGGGAAGTTAGTAATGATTTAGGGAAGAGGAAGAAGGGGAAGTTAGTAATGCCTCGTTTGAAGTCCTTCAGATGGGAACTGCCTGCTAACTGTGATCTGGATAAATATAACACTTGAAAATGTGGAGTTGATCACAAATCACCATTCTGCAACCTCAAAATTACCTACCCAGCCTACTTACCTAACATTTTTTCTTCTTTTTGTTTGCGTGCACTTAGACTTGCAGACCCAGCTTTTCAACTTTTTCTTTTTCTGTCCTACTATCTACAAACTACCCTTATTTCTTCCAAGGGCCCAGATTAAGCAGTTGGCCTCCTTCGATTCTCTACCTATCTAAAATCTGCCAAGATTAAGCTATTTGGACAGATTATTTATTCTCTATATTCTAAAACAGGAAATTGAAACCTAGGGAGACGAAGATTAAGCTGTTTGGACCTCCCTTTAGCTGAAAATTCTACAAAAATGGAATAATTCTTCAAAATTGGAATGCATAAGTTGCACTCTGAGCAGCACACTCTCATGGCCTGTTTCTCTGGTGACTGTTAGCAAATATGGAGCATTGCAGGATGCAAAGTATGACATATTTGGCCTGTAAAAATGTCAATCATGAAATATGAGTAACCTGCTGCAGCAGGAGGCTAACAGTGGCTCCACTTGGGGATGGCTTCTCCTTGTGAGAAGCCAAGAACAGTAGGTCAGACTGCCTTGATCTTTTGTTTGTTGTTGTGCATTGAAAACTTCTTAGTGCTGACTGTTTAGATTAATTTGAAATTTTGGACCACAAACAGCACTTTCCCTCAACTGATTTGCTGGTAAATTGTGAAGCACTGCCTGCTTTCTTTTGCGTGCTTCAGCATCTGGACTGTTACAAAACAAAATAAAGTGCTGATATATACAAACATTTATGTACAAAAAATAACACCTCCTGTTCTTTCTTAATCAAAAGGGATCATGGTAATGTTTTAACATTCGGCCATTCACAGGGCCTTCTTCAGTTGTGCTACCATCTAGCGTTTTGAGGAAATATGTGTTATTTCCTTGCACTGTGCTGATAATGTATGGACCTTTCCACAAAAAATCAAATTTTGCATGTTTGCCCTTGTCCTCTCTTCGTGAATCCCACCTTAGAAATTTGCTGCCAACCCAGAAATCCTCTGCTTTAGCTTTCTTATCAAACATCTTTTTGAGTTTCTCTTGCAACATTTGAGCTCTGTCATACACTTGCTCTCTGGTTTGTTGAAGGTGAATGATCTGATTAACTCTTCTCTGCATGTCATTTGGTTCAGCCTGAATCTCTTGCAACAATTTGATAGTAGGAATGCCCAAAAATGAAGGAAATCTGGCTTCCATGCCATATACTAGCTCATAAGGGCTCATCCCAATGGATTTCTTAGTTGAAAGTCTGTCTGCCCACAGAGCATTTGTGAGCTTCCTATGCCAGTTCTTTTTGTTTTCCTCTAGCAATTTCTTTATGATGTTGATGAGGCTTTTGTTGGATGATTCGACCAAGCCATTACCTTGAGGATAGTAAGCTGTGGAGTGGCCCAAGGTAATGTGGAATTTATGGCAGAAATTGATGATCTTTTTGGATTTGAAGGCAGCAACGTTGTCAGTAATGATTTTCTCAGGGCAGCCAAATCTGGAAAGGATATTGCTTTCAAGAAATTGGATAATGGTGGAGTCATTGGCTTGTCTACACGGGATAGCTTCAATACACTTAGTGAAATAATCAGTGGCTGTTAAAATCCACTTGTGCTGGCCTGAGGAAGAGGGATGAATTTCTCCAATGAAGTCGAGACCCCATTGTTGAAAAGGCTTTTCAGTTGAAATGGGCTTAAGGGGCAAAGGCAGTAATTTTCTTTTCCCTTCAAAGATTTGGCATTTGTGACACGAAACAACAAACTTCTTGACATCTACAAAAAGAGAGGGCCAATAATAACCAACCCTTAAAATCTTGTCAGCAGTGGACTTCCAATATAAGTGTCCTCCACAGTCCCCTGCATGGAATTCTTTCATGATGCTGTTAGTTTCATTCATAGTCAAACAATTAAGTAATATTCCTTCATGGTTTTTCCAAAACAAAGCACCATCTATGACACAAAACTTTGATGATTTCATCCTTAAAAATATTTTCTTAGTTCTGGACAATCCTGGGGGAGCACACAAGTTTAACAATACAAAGAAAATATCAGGATACCATGGGGATTGCAAAAAGGTCTCACTGATCTGTGGAGTCGCCAGCTCCGGTTCATTGTCCAGTTGATTAATGTCTAAGGCTTGGAAATTTGTTTCGGACATTAGTCTGGCTAAACCTTGTCATTTTATCAGCTTGGTTGGTTTTATTTCAATGTCGTATTCAAGAATGCTAGCAATCCACTTGCCTCGTTTGCCTTCTAGTCCCTCTTGAGTTAATATACCTTTTACCGTAGCGCTTGGGACATAGGCAATCACATGGGAGTATAAGATGTAAATTCTGAACTCTTTGATGGCCTTAACCAGGGCATAAGCCTGCTTTTCCATGATCTGATATTTCAAGGGTGCATCTCTTAAAGCTTGGCTGAAGAAAGCAATTGGATTTTCATTACCTTGATCATCTTTTTGTAAAAGGACAACGGCTATGGTGTGCTCGGATGCAAAAGAAAAAATGATAAAATCTTTGTCGAATTGTAGACTGGTGAGGACAGGCGTTTGAGTTAAGGCAATTTTGATACTCTCGAAGGCTTGCTTGGTCTCAAGAGAGCATTTTACCTTGGCATCTTTTTTTAACATATTGCTCAACAGCCTTATTAGCTCAGCTAGGTTTGGGATAAATCTCCTTAGGAAATTGATCTTTCCAAGGAATGCTTGCAGCTCTTTTATGTTCCTTGGATAAGGGATTTGGAGGATAGCTTGAATTCTTTCAGGATCAATTCTAATCCCATCTTTTGATATGATATGGCCTAGAAGCTTGCCTTCCTCAAGGGCAAACAGGGACTTCTTGGGATTCAAGGAAATGCCATATTTCCTGCATGTCATAAAAATTTGCCTTAGATGTTTAAGGTTCTCTTGGTCGGATTTGGAAAAAGGGGTTAGGTCATCAAGGTATACAACAAGGAAATCATGTATCTCCTTGGAAAATGCAATATCCATTGCCCTTTGAAAGGTCGCACCAACGTTTTTCAGTCCGAAAAACATTTTAACGTACTTAAATGTTCCCCACGGTGTGGTAAAGGCTGTCTTGTCTTGGTCATTCGGGTGAACAAGTATCTGATTAAATCCTGAAAATCCATCTAGTAAAGAAATTCTAGAGGAACCCACTACTCTTTGTAAGATATGGTCCATTTTGGGCAACGGGTAGTGGTCTTTTAGAGAGACCTGGTTTAAATTTCTCAAATCTACACACACTCTGATCTCCCTTGATTTTTTCCTTGTGGGAACTAAATTAGATACCCATTCAAAGAATCTAATGGGTGCAATAATACCTGCTTCAAACATTATTTTTATTTCTTTTTCAATGAGGGGAAGAAGCATGGGGTTGATTCTTCTAAGCTTCTGTTTGAATGGTTTTTGATTTGGTTTTAAGGGAATGGTATGTTGGATCACTGAGGTGTCATAGGACTTCAAGTCCTCATAACTCCAAGCAAATACATCTTGGAACTCTTTGAACAAATCCACATATTTTGGTTTTTGATCAGGGGGCGGATTTTTGGACAACTTAATCATTTTGGGTTGTTCTGCTGTCCCTATGTTGTGTTCTTCTATAGCATCATTTAGAGGCTCCATTTTTGGTTTCTTGGGCACATCATTATCATCGAACATGTCTTCTAATGGAGTTAGTCTAGCAGGCAAAAAGTTATCCTTTAGGTCAATGAACTCATCCTCTGCTCTAGTTGTTTCCTCTAAACACATTTGTTTCAGTTGTTCTATGTTTGTGTTGTCAAAAATAGTTGGGTTAAGGATTTGTTTAGCTATTGCAGCGGTTATAGCCTGTTGAGTTTCTTTTGTTAGCTCTTGGGAATCGTTCATGGCATCCATGTCAACGTTTGTATTCGAAAATTCGCCCTCAAGAGTGAGGAAATTGTTAATCTGGGCATCATTTTGAAACACTTGCCAATCTTTAACATTGTTAGGGACCGAGGGTCTATGTTTTATCTCAGTAGTGAAATGGTGATTTGGTTCAAAGTGAAGCTTGCTTGTGCTAGCAAAGGTTGCTAGGCTGTGAGCACGAATATTATGGTCTCTTGAAATTTTGGCGAGCTTGGATTCATTGAAAGACTTGAGTATTTCTGTGGCAGCAGTCCTATAAGCTATCATTCTATTGTCATTGGTAACAAAGTTATCTTTCATTTGTTGTTTAATTAAATCGGAGTCACCTAGAATGGACACTTTTGTAGCTCCTAGGGCTTTGAGCAATTTAAGGCCTAAGAGGAGAGCTTCATACTCTGCCATGTTGTTAGTACATCTGAAATTTAATCTATAGGAATGGCCTTCTGCGTGATTATCATGTGTATTGTAAATCCATACCCCTGCCCTTGCTCCTAACTTATTGACAGATTATCAAACTCTAAACAACATGTGATTTCTTGTTTGTGGCTTGTATTAAGAGTTTCAGTTATTTGACGATTGGGCAAACTTACAATTTCCGTTTCGGGAGGTTCTTATTGTTTGTTGGTTGCCTTGACTGTTGTGACAATTTCATGGGCATTGGCAAATAATTCCTCGTTGATGCATGTTTCTTGCTCTAAAGCTAAAGGGTTCTCATCATTTGGAGGGTTGGTGTCATCATTGAATAAAATGAAAGAATCCATGTTAGAATGGACTGAGTAAATTGGAAAATTTTGGGGCTTTTCCTCACTACTTACCACATACTTCATCAGTGTTTCCCTGTACAGTCTCTTTGGTTGCCCAAAGATAGATATAGTGGCATAAGAGAGGTCAAGTTGAAGGGATCCTTGAAGTTTTGCTCCCCATGAGCTTGATAGGACCGTGCCATATTTCGTTGGAATGTCAGCAACTACCACGTCCATTAGGATTGTCTTGTTGGGAAATTGGACTAGAGACACACAAAGGTCTTTGATTAAGCCTAGACACTTGACTTGACTTGAGTCAAAGGAGTATAGATCTTTATAGGGTCTTGTGACATCAAGGTTTATTCTTTCCATTACAGCTTTGGGCATAAGGTTATGTGAGGCACCTGAGTCAAACATAGCATTATGCAAGATTTTGTCATGTATGTGCAGACTGACATAAAAGGGTGGAACAGGTCCATATGTTGATTTTCCGTTAACTTCCGAACCAAACAGCAACTTAGGGGTATCATCTAAAACATTTACATCATCCCTGACCTCTGGTAGTTGAAGTGACCTTTGAATTTGTTGCCTGTATACATCATGTTTGGCAAGTTCTGAGACTGGGAATGGATATCCTGAGTTTTCCAATTTCTGCTTCTAAGTTAAATGGTTTATCCAATGCAATCCTTGCATATGCAGTAGCCGATTTTTCCTTGCCAAGAGTGTTCTCGGTGTTTTCTTTTTGAATGCCAGCATTATGATGAACGATAGTTTGTGGTATTTTTGTTTTTGGCAGATTTTTTGGAGTGTCGTTCAGATTTTCTTTTGAGGGAGAGGGAAATAGAGGCTGATCGATAGGAGGCTGAATGTCTGATATATCCTCTACAGTTACCTGATGCAGGTTTGGGACAACAATATCAACTGGTTCTGTTATGACAACATTGTCTTTAAATTTGTTGGGCTTTTTGCTATCCTTTGTTCTGCTAGGTGCAGGGACATCGATGGTCCTTGTTCTCAACTTATATTGTTTGTGCACCTCATACACAGCAGAATCATAACCTTGTTTAAGATCAAAAGACTCTCCCGACTTGGTCTGAAATTGTTTTACATCAGGGTAGTCTTGGTCTTCTTGAGTGAGAAAGATTTGTTGTTCATTCTTCGAATCTATCAGGTTCATGTGAGTCTCATCTGCGGGCTCACTCGATGTGGATGCTTCCGCATAGTTTTATTGGAAAGGAGGTCTAATATCATGGTCGGTACTAGCCCTTCCAGCATTTGTGGTCTGATTTTTCCTGAAGTTCGGGTTCCTTATGGTATTGGACTGTTGTCCTTCCCATGATAATTTTCTCTCAACGCTCTCTACTCTGTCTCCTAGCCTATGCATTCCGTTGATGATAGCATCTACTTTTTGGTCTAAGGCTGAGGGTTCCTCCTTGAAGGTGGTTATTCTCTCGGTTCTGGCTCTGTTTCTTTTGGCAATCAACTTTGCCTCCACACTAACAG
Source organism: Pinus taeda (assembly GCA_000404065.3). Classification (NCBI taxonomy): domain Eukaryota; kingdom Viridiplantae; phylum Streptophyta; class Pinopsida; order Pinales; family Pinaceae; genus Pinus; species Pinus taeda. Next base: position 10,442 of record APFE031218557.1, read on the forward strand.
CAACATCTTGCATCTTCGTGAGGCTTTGAGGGGATCTTTCCCTTAACTGATATGCCATTTCAGCATCAAAACCATCAGGGAATTTGTACAAAGCAAGATCAGGTGGCGGTCTTAATTTTGTGGTATGCATTGTAGACATTATTAAACCTCGCACAGTAGTCCAAGGCAGTCTCTTGAGGTCCTCTTTTGATAGTATCATACTCAGATAATATGTGCAAGGGGTCTTTCTTTTTCTCCCATCTATTGATAAATGTCTGGTATAAGGCTTCTGGGTTTAGTATGGAATTGGGTGTGAGTGCTCTAAACCAAGTCCTGACATCGCCGGTCAAAATTTGGACAAAAATCTTCATCCTTACACTGTCATCATCAATCTCATAACTTTCAAAGTAATCCTGCATTTTCTTTGTATGCTGTAGGGATGTGCAGGAATTTGTGCCATCAAAATAGGTAATTTTTGTCTGATATTCCTGAGGCATAGCCCCGGGATTAGCAGGAAGCTGTAAGGGCGCATATCTATTAGCCATATTAACGAGGATAAGGGGAACAACAGGGATAAGTGGAACGACTGGAGTGACTGGGATAAAAGGAGTAGCAGTGGTAGTATTTGCAGTAAATGGAGGTGTGGACACAGCGGTTGGGGAAATGGATGATGAACACGGGGAAGAAGGGTTTGAACGGAACAAAAATTTAAGAGGGGTTGAAAAACTACTAGGCTGAACTGTCTCGGGAATAGTATCAGCACAATCTTCTTGCTGCTCTTGTTTCCTAAGGATTTTGGGGATTATATTGGGGTTTTCAAAAATAGCTGGGGGATTTGGATCGGGATTTGATCTTGTATGACGCGAATGCTTCTTGGGAGCCAGCTTCTAACTTGTTTTTTTGGGGATTTTTCTAAGAACACAGGTCAACCAGACTTTTTAAAGGTCGGTTTCTTCCTCTGTGGAGCTTCGGATTGGTTTTGTGAGATTATTTGAGAAAGTACCCCAGTGGAGTCGCCATTATGTTATCACTCAGGTTGTCCCTAAGCTCCTGAAGGGATACGGCCGAGGTAACCACAAACCAATCTTTGGATTGCAGGTTCTAGCCCACCTGCAATCAAAGAGGGCTCTCTCTTAATGTTTTAGCTTTGTTGATGATGATTTTAGGCTAGCTGTTGGGTTCATTGGGTTTTGTTGGTGTTTGGGTGGAAGATAGATGTAAGGAAGATAATTCCAAGCAGAGAGGCAAGGGATAGTGTGATAAGTTTCAAACCATTGGGCATGGAGTCATGGATTGATGTTTGCTGTTGCGTTTTCTTGGTCACAAGAGGATTATAGAGCAGGATAGCTACACGTGAAACAATACCAATTTCTGAAAAGATGGGATGAAAGTCAGAGACGAAAGGCAATTAAGAATCTTTTATTAACTAACAGAGAAGGGAAATGAATGTATGGTTATCTAGGAGCAATTAAGAATTCCTAACTAATCATTCATATGTGAAAGAAATAGCGTAAACATGATCATTTAAGTATGCATATTCATAACTATTCCTGATGAAAACATATAGAAATCACAAAAATTGAGCATAGGGTGCTGCCAAGCAAATCCTAAACTATTCTTCTTTTCTGTAAATTTAGATGGTGGAACACAGATGGTAAAACAAAAATGAAGTAAAACTAAAACAGAATTAAGGAACACTTATTGAGCCATGTAGAAGCACAGGAATTCCACAGTCACTCTTTGGCCAATTAGACACAGCAGACAGTTTTCAGAATCATTTCATTTCAGCAGTCTTTGATTATAGAAGTTATCACATCTACAGTGCGAGTCTCTGCTCAAGCAAAATATCAAACTAACGAAGAACAACCAACCAACCCTTACTACATTTTTTAGGGTGGTATATATAGGTAAAATATCTAAAAGTATTTATTACAACTGACCTAAACAGGTCTGCAAGAAAAAAGCTTTCTAAAACCTAACTTATGCTGGAATTAAATGCAAGTAAGTCTTTTTTGGGCTGCGCCAGAGGCAGCTGGATCAAAAGTGAGTTGATGGGGTGTCGTCTGTGACTTGGATCAGTGGTTCTGTAATAATTGTACATTGAGTTCTAGTCCACTAATCTGATGTCAGTTTTAATGTGCAGTCAATTGTGCTGGTGAGCTTTGAATGGTTCCTTAACTGCTTCCTGACTTTCGAGGTTTCTTTTTAATGCTTCATTCACCTCGAGCCCTGAGAAGATCTCTGCTAATACACTTTGCCGCTACACTGATACTCTTTGACATGGTTTTTGGCTGCATATTTGCTCTAATATTCTTTAACCTTTGAACCGGGTCTCTCTCTGTCTTCTGATGCGTTCAAAATTGCAAAATTGGGATTTTTCTGCCCTTTTCGGTGCAAAATTGGCCGAGGAATCAAAATATTCCCTAAAGATTCTCCAATATGGCCTATTTCATCGAAAACTGCCTCAGAAATTCAATCCGGGGCTCCGAAGCTTGATTTTTGCGCTTGCGCGTTTCCTTTTTAAGCTGCTACTGTCAGCATGACATCAGCGGTACGGAGGATGACGTCAGCATGATGTCAGCAGTGGGACCCCCCTGTACGGATGTGACATCAGCAGGGTGATGTGGTAGTACAGCAGGGTGATGACGTGGCAGGACATGGTGGCAGGGTGACGTGAGCCAGGTGCAGGCAGGAAGGGGTGAGGTGGAGGCGATGTGGCGGGGTGACGTGGCGCTCTTATTACGCGAGGGGAGGGCGGTTTTGGTATGCATCGAACCGCCTTTGGTACGGATGTGGATTTTGTCAGGGGCGTCCCGATGCAATGGGATGCCGCCAGCTGTCCCAGTGTACGTCGGTAAAACCGTCGGACATCAGGTGCTAACGACCACTCACAAGAGGGCGCCCAATATGCATAAGAGCCGTCGGATCTGGGAGGGCTGATCTGAAGGTGGTGGGGAAGAGAAGATGCACGGGGTTTAGTTAAGGTGTGCACACGATAAAATTTAATATTTGTGGCCGCGGGTGGGTTTCAAACTTTAGAAAATGGTGCAATGTGTTTGGCACGTTGGTTATTTATTAATCAACTATTAATAAATTCCAAAAATGAAATGCGCGGGGGTTTTTTAATGCATTTGAAGGGGGGTTTTTGTGTTTTGGAAGGAGTCCAAACACCTCGGAGGGGAAGTTTATGCAGAGATGAGGGTTCTTACTAGGATCCAAGTGACTTAGTAATTCCCAAGGAGATACTTATGGTTATGTTTCAACTAAAGGAAGGGGATATTTACATAGGGGAATTATTAGCATAGTTCTGATAGGGGGAAGGGAAATAGATAGGGATTTACATAATAATGTCAGGAGTTAATATGAAAACAACAAGAAATCGCTAAGTTTCAAAGATCTTAGGCTTCAAAGGGGAGATAGAACTTTGTAGAGAAAATATGTACCCTCCTTGGATAAAGCAGATCTTTATCAAGGCAAATGATATGGGAAATGATGAAGCTAAGAGGTATCAAGCAGATTTTGACCTCCTTAGGGGAAGTTAGTAATGATTTAGGGAAGAGGAACAAGGGGAAGTTAGTAATGCTTCGTTTGAAGTCCTTCAGATGGGAACTACTTGCTAACTATGATATGGATAAATATAACACTTGAAAATGTGGAGTTGATCACAAATCACCATTCTGCAACCTCAAAATTACCTACCCAGCCTACTTACCTAACATTTTTTCTTCTTTTTGGTTTGGGTGCACTTACACTTGCAGACCCAGCTTTTCAACTTTTTCTTTTTCTGTCCTACTATCTACAAACTACCCTTATTTCTTCCAAGGGCTCAGATTAAGCAGTTAGCCTCCTTCGATTCTCTACCTATCTAAAATCTGCCAAGATTAAGTTGTTTGGATAGATTATTTATTCTCTATATTCTAAAACAGGAAATTGAAACCTAGGGAGACCAAGATTAAGTTGTTTGGACCTCCCTTTAGCTGAAAATTCTACAAAAATGGAATAATTCTTCAAAATTGGAATGCATAAGTTGCTCTCTGAGCAGCACACTCTCATGGCCTCTTTCTCTGGTGACTGTTAGCAAATATGGAGCATTGCAGGATGCAAAGTATGACATATTTGGCTTGTAAAAATGTCAATCATGAAATATGAGTAACCTGCTGCAGCAGGAGGCTAACAGTTACATTCAAAGGAGGGTTTTCGGGTTTTGTTTCTGCATGGGGCCGCCCGATGGGGGCTAGCCCACGTGGGCCAGGTGGGTTTCAATCCCCGTCGGCTCCATACTTAATGCAACTATTTGGTGGGCATTTTTGGGTGTGGGCCGGGTCCACCAAAGGTGGCCTGCCCACCCCGTTATACTATATGCATAATGAACATGGCGGGAGGTTGGAGGGTTGGTCGGGGTGATGGCCTGTCGACCCAAATTAAAATGTCAATTTTATGCAACAATTTCGGGTGTGATGGGGGTGGCAGAGGTCATGGCCCGCCACCATTTAAAAAAAAAAAAATTATATATATATATATATATATATATATATATATATATATATATATATATATATATATATAATATATATATATATATATATAATATATATATATATATATATATATATATATATATATATATATATATATATATATATATATATATATATATATATATATATATATATATATATATATATTTATGTATGTATGTATGTATTAAATTTCTTGTTATTAAAACAAATTGGGAATTTTTGGAAAATTCAAAAATTGACAGTAGGAATCAATTTAAGTATGCCACAAATTCGCCCAGAATCTAGCCCAAGTTGGCTGGAATCCAGTGGCCAGATTTTGTCCAAATTGCTGCCTCCTTAAGCCTACCCAGTCACCCAAGTCAATCTGAACTTTGACTGCTCCTAACTTTCGTATACAGACTCGATTTGATGAACTGTTTACACCACCACGATCACAACGACGAGATCTTCAACATGAACCTAGTTCAAGCACAATCCAAACATTTTGATTTTTGACACTTCTTGAGTCCTCTTGGACTTTTGCATGTGTCTAGAGCCACCTGGATCAATCCTCCCCACTAAAGATCTTTTGGACCCCAAAAGGTTTTACACTTAGCACACTGTTTGTGTCCTTTTCAATCCACACTTTCAATCACTTGCATGCCAAACTGGTACATTCTTTGCAATCATGCACACCAAACATGACTAGCAATCCTTCCTTGCCAAGAGTTTATAACACACACTCCTTGGCCAAGGATTACATAAAAATTAATCAATACCTCAAATACTAATAAAGAAAGGCCAAAATATCATCGTTGCAGTTTGAAGTGATGGGAAACACACCATCACTTTTACATTACTTGCAACATATGATTTACAATGGTGGCCATAACAAACTACTACCTTAAAAAAACCAACTTAATAAAGCAGACCATCATGAATGGGGTGGATTCATTTGTTGAACATGATCACCTTTTGGCTCCTCTAGTGATGTTTCTAGAGCATGGAGTATCGGACACGCGGTCTGTTGGTGTCCCTCTTTGTTGCAATGACTCTTTTTCCTCCAAACTTTCAGGGTTGCCTTGGGGCGCTTTCCCCTGGTGTTCGAATAAGTGTTCATGGAGACCTCACTATCATTGGACTATGAGGAAGGAGTTTCATCGTCTATCATTGGCTGGTTATTAGTTGTATTGGAGCTTTTTCCCATTCCTTTTTTGGTGTATCTGAGTCCTGCATGATGCAAAAATTGCTCGACTTTGATGGGGTTTACAATGCCTTCACCTTTGATGTCGAGGCCCTTTCCCTGATACCCCATCTTCTTCAATAGTTTGGATCCAATCCCTATAGTATGTTTTTCAAAAGCAGCGAATTCATTATCATGAAAATCATGTGAAATCGGAGAATCGTTGTTTACCTCTAGATAGTGATGTTGTTGCTTTTCCAAGGCCTTATCCTTGGCTTGCAACTGGCATAGTAAACTTTGCTTTTATTCACTTTCCACCTGTAGAAGCTTCCTTAGCTCAACATTCTCTACTTGGATGTGGTGGTTGATCTCCTCAAGTTCTTGGAGTCCTCCTACGAAGAGTGTCCTTTTCGTTATGTCTATTGAAATCCTTGATTCATTGCCGGAATCAGACCCCAAATCTATGGATCCTCCTATCGCAATACCAAGGGCTATGTCAATGGGCCTACCTCATGCAAATCCCGCAGCTGTGACCTTCTCATATTCCTCTGACTTGGAATCTTGGTTTTGCTGCATGGTGGTGGCGGCCTTCTACCTCCCCTTTTTGTCATTCCTTTCAGATCTCAGCTCAAGGTGCAGCTTCCAGCAATTTTCTTTGTCATGCCCCTCTTTCTCACAATGTGTACAAGAGGGCTTTTCTCCCCTTCTCTTGGATGTTGTGGTTCTCTTTGGGTGGTCATCTCGTCCATGTGTTCCCCTATTTTCCAAATGAATGGCCTTTACACTGGCCAAGTCAATGGTAGTAGGTTCAAACAATAATAATGAATGTCTAATGTAACTATGTAATGATCCAATATACTTAGTTGCTACTTCAGGTGAGTCAAGTGCAATGCCCAAATTAAGCGCTTGTTTCCTAAACTCCTCGATAAAGCTCTGAACATCCTGACCCTTGCCTTGCCTTAAGTATTGCCAATCCATTAAGGCTTTTTACTTATAACCCAAGGTATAAAATTGTTCTTTTAATGTAGAAATGAAACTAGGCCATGAGGAAAGAAGATTACCCACACTCTTACTGCTTCACAATTTGCTCTCCCACCAGAAGAGAGCGGTGTCACTCAGCCAAAGAGAGTCCAACTGAATCTTTGCCTCATCCTCTTTGATTTGTTGAATCCTACAGTAGATCTCAATCTGCCTAATCCAGTTATTAAGCTTTTCTGCATTACTTCCATTGTTATACATGGGAAGATCAAATTTGACATCTAATTTAAAGAAAGGTTTCTTAGATGCACCCCTTGAATTTCTATGATGATGGTGATGAGAGGAAGAAGAACTTTAACTCATGGAAGGAGGAGGGGATTCTTCTCCACCATTTCCATGCACTGAACCTTGTTCTTCTGCCTTTTTCCCTTCCGCTTTCTCCAACCTTGAAAGCAACTAACCGACATTCCATGCCATTGTGTAGAAGGTTTTGCGGAAATTGAGCTTCTCTTCATAACGAGCCTCTTCATCTTCCATGCTCTTCCTTCGATGTGCATGCCCCACTTCAGGATTGAAAGACTTTAGTTTCCCTTTGCCTCTTTAGAGCCTATTTCTTGTTAGCATACAACATGCAATTCACATCTACAAGGACTAGCTCTGATAGCACTTGATCCCAAAAATATTTTCCTTGTGATGCTTTAAAGAATCACATATTAAGCTTGCATTTAACCATGAAATTGCAAGTGCATAAAAGAAGAGGAAGAGAAGAATAGCAAGTCATGCATAGAAGACACAGGATTGATATTGGAGTTCGTACAGGAGGGACTATGTCTCCAAGCCCTGCTCGAATTAGTGGGGAGGTCCTGCTTTCATTAGATGGAAAAATAATGAAAGTACATCAAAAGTCAAAATGACGACCTTATACCTTCAAAATTGAAGAAGCCCAAAAATTCCAGATCTCTGATGGAGAAACGGATAGCATCGTTGAGTTCGTGGCATCGAGAAATGCTGAAACCATATAAAATTTGTTGAAAACTAACAAAGTGAAATTTTAGCCCCCTGGAGAAATTGCTCAGATCATGGTTCTGACCCCCTCTCTGCATAGAAATTTGTGCCCACTCCTGACCTCCCTCCTGGCACACTGTGAAAAAGATGATATACCTCTTGTTGGGTGGATTACCCAATGAGGACCATTGGCGCATTGGTAAACATGGAATTTGGTTGAGGAGGGGTCGAGGGTCAAATCTCGTCCCACCCTAATTAACAAGTAATGTTTTATTTTTGGCTTGATCATTGGGCGGTGGGTCCACTATTTTGGTGGCTCGCGCCTCATTCCCTCTGGAGGTTACGTTCAAAGGAGGGTTTCGGGGTTTTGTTTTGGCGTGGGGCCGCCCAGTGGGGGCTAGCCCACATGGACCATGTGAGTTCGATCCCCGCTGGCTCCACACTTAATGTAACTGTTTGGTGGGTGTTTTGGGGTGTGGGTTAGGCCCCCAAGAGGTGGCCTGCCCACCCCGTTATATTATATGCATAATGAACATGGTGGGAGGTTGGAGGGTCAGCGAGGGTGATGGCTTATCGACCCAAATTAAAATGTCAATTTTTGTGCAATGGTTCCGGGTACGATGGGGGTGGCGGGGGTCATGGCCTGCCACCATTTTAAAATATATATTTTTTTAAATTTCTTGTTATTAAAACAAATTGGACATTTTTGGAAAATTCGAAAATTGACCGTAGGAGTAAATTTAAGTAGGCCACAAATTCACCCGGAATCTAGCCCAGGTTGGCCGGATTTTGTCCAAATAACTGCCTGCTTAAGCTTGCCCAGTCACCAAAGTCAACCTTGAACTTTGACTACTCCTAACTTTCGCATACGGACTCGGTTTGACGAACCATTCACACCACCACGGTCACAATGATGAGATATTCAACATGAACCTAACTCAGGCACAATCCAAAAACTTTTATTTTTGACCCTTCCTGAGTCCTCTTGGACTTCTGCATGTGTCTAGAGCCACCTAGATTAATAACGTATATGTTTAGACTTACATAGAATGGGGGAACATCATCATTTATACTGGTGACATGTGGACCAAAAACAAATTTAGGAGCATCATCATCTAAATTTAGGGAATCATGTGAGTTTATATTAACCCGATCACTCTTTGAACTCTTAACCATTATAAAGATTATTTTTCTATACTGTTCATTTCTTAAAAGTTCAGCAAAAGGAATGGATACTTTCAACTTACTGATTTCACTTTCCAGATTGAAAGTTGACTTTGTTTTCTCCAATTATTTAATCTCCTTTTTAGCTTCTTCTGATTTTCTCGGACTATCCTCCTTAGGCTCCTCTAGTCTCTTCAACATTTCCTTGAATCAGCTTGCTGCTCAGGTGATATTTTTTGTGACAAAATCATAATAGGAACAATCTGACCACTAAGATTGTATTGCCTCTGAAAATTTGCTACTGCATTGTTATAACTTTGTTGATAAACTACTGAATCACAAATGTGAATGTTGTCCTTTTCTCTTGAGCACCCAATAGAAATATCATGCTCCTCCTTGGTAGAAAATGCTTGTGTTTCTTTATCATCAACACATCCAATCTAATGATCTTCTTCCTTAGTGACCTCCTCATCAAAAAACCCCTCTGGAAAAGGAAGCCGAACAACATCTTACCAGTCTTCAGCACCCTTCTTCACCCTTGATGATTCTGAGCCCCTTGAGGTCTCCTGAAGTTTGGATTTCTCACATGAGGTTGATTTTTAGCCCTAGAAGGAGTTAGCTTATCAACCATATTTTCCACCATGTTCAACATCACATCAAATTCTAGACTAGTTGAACAATATGATTATTCTTTAAAGACCACCCTCTTCTTAGCTTTCATTTTTTCCTTCTTGGCCAACAAATGTTGGCATTATGATACATATGTTGTACTTGATGGCAACCCACTCATCTCAGATGATAAATTATAGTGCAACAAATTTCACGCACTTTCATGCAGAGAAAAGTTCACGTACTTTCATGAAGAGAAACGTTCATGCACTTTCATGCAGAGAAAAGTTCACGCACTTTCATGCAGAGAAAATTTCACACACTTTCATGCAAAGAAAAGCGCACGCACATGGGAAATCTTATGGTTGGTTCATGGTATTAGTCCGACAGTTTTTGATCCTATGGTTTTGGTCAGTGGTATTGCATCCAAAAGAATTAAACCCAAGTATTAGGTCCGTGGTATTGTTTCTCAATGGTTTTGGTCCATGGTTTTGAGTGAGGCCTAGCCTATAAAAAGGAAAGGAGATCATTTGGCTAATCAGTGTTGAAAATCTTAAGAAGAGCAAGATCTGAATTTCTGATAATCAGTTGGTGAGACATAGTTGAATCTGAATCAAGGAGAAACCGGAGCATTATAAATCAGATCTACTGAAGAGAGTGGCAACGGCGCAGTGCGGAGGTGCGCAGAACCAGAGAAGAAGCAGGTGTGGAGTTTCACAGACTCGTCATGGCAGAAGTGCGGATATCCGCAGGTTTCCTTCGGTGAAGTTGCGGACCTTTCTTGAAATATATTTTAGTTGTCTTTTATCTATTTCTGCAGAGATCTGGGTTTAAATTGGTGTCTGGTTACTAGTGCTATTTTTTGGTTACTGCATTCTGAGAAGTTATTTGTTTAAAGGAGATTGGGTGATGCACATGTACATGATGTTTTGGATCCAGTTTGAAAATTGATGAAACATGGTCCCTGGAAGAAAAGAGAAGGTAGTAGCCTTCTGTAGGTCAGCACCTATGTACTAGTATTTCAGCTAGTACAAGAGCTAAGGGGGCTGTAGCTCCCTTCCAGAAGAAGCTGGAAAACAAGAGAGGGTTGTAGCTCTCTGCAGGTTGCAACCTGCATACTGGTAAAAGACTGCACTAGTACAAAATCATTGCAAGAAGAAGTTTCTAATTGAAAGAAGATAGAGACATATTGCAGCAGGTGGTTTTCACCCACATTGGGTTCCCACCTTACATCTTTTGTTCCTTGGTGTGACTGTCTATTTTGTGTTCCTACTCATTATTCTAAGGTTCTCACATATAGATTAATGACAAACATATGAAGAATAAATTAAATTATAAGTTTGGAAGGTATATGCAAGTTTCAATTGTCAAATCTAAAAATATTTATATAAATTGATAAGAGTTTGATAATACTGATTCACCCCCCCTCCTCTCAGTATTATTTCCAACAATTGGTACCAGAACAGGTCCTTCAGAAGAAGCTTGATCGCTTGAAGGAAGATCTATCATCATGAGAAACTATGAGAGAGAAGCATCGATCAGGCCACCAATTTTTGATGGGACCAATTTCGTCTATTGGAAGGTAAGAGTCACTACCTATCTTCAATCTCTTGGTACAGAAGTCTGGGATATCATAGATACAGGGTACACTTTTCCATCAGCAACTCCCACAGATCCGGCTGAGAAGAAGCAGTTTGAAACAAATGCAAAGGTTGTCAATACTCTATTAGGGTGTCTATCTCAATCAGAATTCGTCAAGGTTATGCAATATAAAACTACAAAAGAAATATGGGACAAGATCATTCTGAGCTATGAAGGAGATGAACAGGTAAAACAAGAAAAACTTCAAACCCTCAGAATTCAGTATGAAAATATTTGAATGTATAATGATGAAAGTGTGGCTAACTATTTCCTACGAATAGATGAGATTGTTAGTTGTATGAAAAACTTGGGTGAAGAAATAAAAGAGGCAATTGTGGTTGAAAAGGTTCTAAGATCTTTGTCTCCTAAGTTTGAATCAAAAGTTTCTGCAATAGAAGAAAAGGAAAATCTATAGAATATTACCATGTCAAAGCTACACGGAATTCTAACCACTTACGAAATGAGGAAAGGAGGACCTTCAGACAGGAGAGAAGTTGCATTCAAGGCTTCAAGCAAAGGAGATTACTATGAGTCAAGACATATGTCAGAAGAAGAGGAAGAATCAAATTTTGTCAAGAACCTTCAACGGGGTACTGGAAGATTCAGAGTTAAGTTACCCTTCAAATGCTTTACTTTTGGAAGAGTCGGTCACTATGCTGCCAAGTGTCCTCAGAAAGACGAGCTTGACAAAGGTAAGGAACCTGTTAGATGGAACAAGAAACAGAATGTAAGTAAAAAAAGCTACTACACTCATGAAGAAAGTGATGGACTCTCAAATAGTGATGAAGATGAATGAGGTAATAATTATAGACTTTAATGGCTTTTGAAGATGATGATTTCATGGATGCTATAGATGAAGAAGGTCTTTATGAAGAGATTTCTAAACTCAAAATTTGTTTAGAAGAGAAAAATATGATTATTGATAC